>JAJMDF010000225.1:0-104406 GCA_030573475.1 Hanseniaspora thailandica (nom. inval.) | reverse complement strand
GGTATTACAAGATGGACAGACAAGCTATTTTGGACCAGTTCAAGAATGCTTCATAAGAAGTATTTGGTTTATAAACAAAAGAAGCTTATGTCGGATAATAGACGTTTAATCAAGAAGACTTTCTCCATGAAAATCGACGGAAGAAATATCAGATTGATTTCATATTACGACGAAGAAAGCGTCACAGATGGTTCTGCTGTTTCTGTCTCTCACATATACAAGGACTTCTTTGAAGAAGAAAGAACAGCTGAACAAAAAATTCAGTTAGAAATTCTCAGAAAGGAAATCGAAGACATAAACATCAGTGGATATTCAAACAGTGCCAATGAGAAGTCCAAGGAACTTGATAGAATGCAAAGAGCATATGCCTTGACTGAGCAAATGAGAAACGAAATTCCAAAAACCATTATATTGCCACCGGGACAGATCCCACCTGATAGAATGGCTTTTATACAAAATGGTATGATGCCTATGAATAACAACAACATACCTATGAACGCTTACAACTCTGCATACATGGGGATGCCAATGATGGGAATGCCACCAAACATGCAATTCATGCATGGCCAGCAAATGCCGCTACCTGGCCAACCAATGCAAATGCCACAGAACATTTATTATGTACCACAAATGCCAGTCTATCCAAATCAAAACTACCAAAAGCCATACCTTTCCCCAAACATGCATCAAGGATACGATCCTAACATGAGACAAAACATTTACATGCCTAGCTATTATCAACAATCGGAAAACAATAACAGCGCACATGTGTTGAAGACTGCAGATACCCTTCAAAATTCACGCCAAAGCACAGAGTTGAAGTCGCCACCTGTTCCAAAAGTCGGTTCGGTAGAGCCAAAGACTGCTTTGCCTGTAACATCAGCAAAGAGTACTGAAGAGAAAGTTGTTTCAGAAGGATTGGCTAAGTCAGAATCACAAGAAACTGTAAGCTCAGCCAAACCTTCTGCTACCTTACCTGTCACTTCAAAATTGCCATCTATAAAAGACCTTCAACTTCCTAAGTTGTAGGCACTTCGGACACATTATGTTTTTTTTTAGAAATCCTCTTTTCCATTATTAAAAAAGAAGGATAACTCATTCGGATGATTATATTGAAAAAGAATGATCAACATTAAAGCATTCATTTATATAAATATAGATAATATAACAAAAGAACCAACAACATGTACCATTATACAGACTTAAAATGAGCTGTTTTCCAAGCCTAAAGTTTTGTTTTGAATTTACAATTTTTGTTTGATCGGAAATGATTTCTCATATTTTGAAAGATCTGTCATAATGGGAAGACTGCGGCAAGCCAAAAACAAACTGTAGGACGGCGAGAAAGGGGGAGAAAAAAAGATTAGTTTGCACGTGATGGCGCTGTTTAATCTCCGCAATCACGTAAACTTCTAAGAAAAAATGCATGACCAAAAAAAAATTAGGCTTGTACCTGGGTTATTTATTTCTTAGCAACATTTCCGATAATCGATCTTTAAAGTTTTTTGTTACTTCAAACACGTTGAAAATAAACTTGAAGAATCAACCATGGAAGCACTTTTTTTTTTAAATACCCTCATTCAGCTTTTACCTAATACTGATAGACATCTATTTTGTCTGTTTTGATATTACCATATTGCCAGTTTCGGAATAATATACTTGACGAAAAAAAGAAATAATTTCATTTGAAATACCGTAACAAATTAACATTTAGATATTCAGACACACTTCATAAAGAGGCTTAGAACATTAATTTCATTCATTAATCATAAACATAAAAATATTTTTTTTTATTTTTCACATATTATGGCAGAAGAACCACAGAAGCGATCTATACAGCAGCCTCTACCGCATCACATAGAAACCCAAGATCTCCACTCATTTGAACAAACAGTTCAGAATCTATCCCTTCCCATTGAGGTTGGAGATAACGAATTGGTAATGCCTACACATATAGAAGATACACCTGTGTATCAAAAAACTAATATCAACACATTCAGCAAGCCGCAAATAAGACCGGACTTTACTTCACAAGCATCTAACAATTGGCTCACGCCTTCAAAGGCCATTGCGCTTTCTGGTGCATTTGCTGGGTTTCTGAGTGGGATAGCTGTGTGTCCATTAGATGTGGCCAAGACACGTCTACAAGTCCAAAGCTTTTACTACAAGAACAAAGGAACAAATGCATTAAAGTACAAGGGGATCATGAACACCCTCCGAACAATTGTTGCTGAAGAAGGGGTCAGAGGATTATACAACGGATTGGTTCCAATATCTCTTGGATACTTCCCCACATGGATGATATACTTCAGTGTTTATGAATACTGCAAACAAAACAAAAACTCACCTTTCAAAGAAGTTCAATCAAATTACGGAAACCATGCATTGAGTGCTATAACAGCAGGATTGATAAGTTCAACACTTACGAACCCTATTTGGGTTGTGAAAACAAGATTGATGCTTCAAGTCAATCAAAAGGTAAACGTTATTGTCCAATCATTAGATGCAGAGCCTTTAAAGCATATGAACAACTCAATTGAAACCACCAGATATAGCGGGACTATTGACTGTTTCAAAAAGATGTACAAAGAAGAAGGTATCAAGTCATTTTACTCTGGATTGACACCAACTTTGTTTGGGGTTGTTCATGTTGCCATACACTTCCCACTTTACGAATACTGTAAGAACCATGTCTTCAAAGTTGATAACCAATCAGAAAATAACTTCCAGAACTTGTTTTTAAGTTCGTGTGTTTCCAAGATGATTGCAACTGCCATAACCTACCCACATGAAATTGTCAGAACTAACCTTCAAATCAAGGATAGCAAAGTCAAGACTTTGATGGGAGTCGTCAAGTACGTTTGGAATGGATACGGACAAAGCCATTTGAAGGGTATTTACAAGCTCGGCAATTTCTACAAAGGGTTCGGAGCTAACTTGGTCAGAACAGTTCCAGCTAGTATGATTACGCTAATCAGTTTCGAATACTTCAAGGACTACTTGTATGGTTTTATAGATGAAGCTTGAGTGAGCACATACACATATTTATTATACATTTTAAACATCATCTTATTAATTTAATTAAACTTTAAGCTTCTTACTGGAGAAACTTTGCTAGGCAATTATTTTTTTTTTTCCATAGGAGAAAAAAAATACCAACAAACCCCCCAAAATATTTTTTTTGTTTGTTTAGTGGTAAATTCACAAAGATATTACTTGATCTGTCTACATATCTCAACGTTTTTAAGAACACTAAAAACACACTTAAACCCCCAAACAAACGAACATCGAAAATCCTAGCAACATGTTGATTTCACTCTCGAATTTCATTTTGTCTGTTATGCTAACAAGACTGCTGCTTTGGAATAGACATTCCTCAGTCAATGCAGTTGCTATTCCAGAAGATGAGGATGAATTTACAATGCCGGAGTACTTGAACACTGATACCTTCTATCCCCAAGTAAGCACCCAATTAACTTTAGTTGAGTTTTTTTCTCCTTATTGCTCTCATTGTAAGACACTTGCACCTATTTGGAAGGATGTGGTTCAAACATTCACTGAGAAGGGTATGGATAAAGAATACGGAATTCAATTTAAACAAGTTGATTGTATACAAAGTGGTGATTTATGCTCTGACGAGCGTATAGACTTCTATCCATACATGAGATTATATGGCCCAGAAAAGGAATCGTTTGATAAGGATGCGGTTTTGGCCTCAAGATATCACTTAAAGGATTACCCATCAGATTTCAAGAGATCAAAGGATGATATTATTAAATTTGCCAAGCTTGAAGGTTTGAAGTATAATAGCATTGAAGAGATGGCTACACAAGCAGAAGACCAAAACCAAGAGTTTCACACTGCAGATGAAGAAGTCTTTTTAAGCAACGATGAACTTGTCAGTATCATTTCAGATGTTGATGTGGCTTCAGGTAAGCCTATGCTTGATAATGATTCTCCATGGATCATGGCTTTCACTGACGAGAGTGAAAAGACTAATGCTGGAAAATGGTGGGAAAAGGACACTTTTTTCAAAAATAACTGGAAGGCTTTGAAATCAGAAAGTGATGTAATGGGTATCAAAACAGCATCGTATAGATGTAAATCCCACGAAGCAGATGCTTTGAATCAAGATATTTGTGATGAGATCTTTGCAGGTGATGATAGTGAGTTCCCAAAGCTTGTTGTAGTAACACCAAAGAAGAAGATTAATAAAGTTTTTCCTTATGATAAAAGAGACATGGGTGGATTTTCCAACAAGAAGATTATTGACTTTGCTCTGCGAGTCAACCACAACTCATACGTTCCTGAAATTAGTTCTTTAGATATAGGAACTTTCATCAACCATAGAAAGGTTTCTAATGAACCAATGATGCAAAAAAGAGATGAGAAGGTTTATGTTGTATTCCAATACGATTCTGAGACTGTCACCTCTGAAGACTTTGATTTCCTTGAACACTTGATCTTACCATTATCAAAGATTCCAAATGTTTACTTCTATAAGACGTCCTTTGATCTTGAAAGATTTAACAAGAGACAAGTTGAAAAGATTGTTAAGAATATCAACAGCGAAGGCTATGACGTGGAGTACAATGCCAATATGATCACCAATAAGTTGTTGTCACAGGTACCAACTTTCCACATATACAAGGAAAACTCAATGGTTCCTAGCACATACAGATGTTTTTCCACCGTTGATTTGAGAGACGTTGATGCTGTTTTGAACTGGGTTTATAGAGACTCATTGCCGTCAATAGTTGAAATGAAGGACACCAATGCTGAATACTTGTTTGACTTTGATAAGAGGGATTACGAGCAAGTTATTCTTTACTTCTTGGATCCAAGCAGTGGTCTAGATGGATTGGCTAAAGACATTGACACATACAGAATGAACTATGAGCTTTATGAGTTGGAAAGATGGAACTATCAGTATGAGTCCTTGAATGAGAAGAGAAAGTTCAAGGAGGATAAAATTAACCTACTCAAGAACGAAGTATCTGGAAGTGATAGAAGAGTTTTGTTCAAAGAAATGAAGAAAGAAATTTTGTTGAATGATTTTGAAAAGAGGGCTCTTTTTACTGTAGTTGATGTTAGCAAGTATCCACTTACTGAATACAACTTTGTTCATGAGGCTTTGAATGGATATTCTCAAGTTGAACACCTGCAATCAGGATCTATGTTGGTGATTGATAACACTGGCTATAACGCTGGAAAGGTTACCGTTTTTGACAAAGAGATTATTGCTGAAGAAGGAAGCAATGTTCAATATTTACAACCAAAGAACTTTGCTATGGCTGAGCTATTGATGAAGATTAATTTGAAGAGCATGACTATTCCAAAGAGTGCTTATGAAGTTATCAAACCAAACACTTATGTTAAAGTATACTCATTGAACAAGTCACAATTTTCTACTGGTACATTCTTGAGTATTTCAATATGCCTGGCCATTGTTACCGGTATTATGAAAACCAAAGGTAAGTTATTTAGAAACAAATCAGGCATTGCTGGTTTAGTTGTGGATGTGCTAACCTGGCCACTAAGAGCTATTGGGTTGATCAGAGGATCTAATGGAAAAGTGAAATTTTTTGGGAAAGGCAGAAAGAACAAGGCCAATTTGACTTATAATGAAGTTGGTTTGTTAGAAAAGTTTTCTTAGTTATAAATTTATATACTTTCGAGAATAATTACTTAGGTTATTAGACTAGTAGTGGACATGGCTTCTACAACTTTTGCAGTTGAAGACGTTTCCATGAAGTGTCTGGCGCTACACAGTATTTTCCTAACTTGTGAATTAATTTTCAGAAATTTAAACTCTTCTCAAAACATATCATATATACAAACCAAATAAACTTTTTACAACGAACTGTATACATGCCTAAAACAAACGAAACTCCAAGTTTGAAGGAACTTGCGCAAGGTATCACCAAACTCAAAGACTCATGGCACTATGAGTTTAAAGATCAAAAGTACATTTTTATTAAAAACATAGACGACAGACTAACAGAGCTGGATATCCTCAAGATATTCAGTCAGTACGGAGACATAGAAGATTTCTACTTTCTCTATGATTACAAAACCAAGGCTAAGAAAAACTGTGCATTTTTGAAGTATCACCAATTTGAATCAACAGTGCTTGCCATAGATAATCTGGACAATCACAAACTATTGGATAAGTACATCAAAGTATCACACGCAACTTCTAGAGTACCTGACCATGATCAATTTGTGGTCTATCACGAAGCCATTCTGGACAAACTTGATGAAGCTATTGTATACCAGGGCAAAGAAGTGAAACTTCCGACAAAGCCAAAAGCAAAAAAGGCATTCAAATCAGTCAAGGAAGAAGATCCTTTAAACAACATGTCAACGGAAATTATGGACTTATAAAACTATCTCTTTGTAGTGAAACGATTTAAATAAACTCTTATATAAATAACAAAAATACTGAATCTAATTCCATTCGTCATCTGAAGAAACGGATTCTGGTAAGGAAAGTTCATCATCACTCACATGCTTGACCTCTACAGGGGCAGATGGAGGAGCACTGAAGTTTAGAGCTGGAGCTTGTGGAACTTCAGGAATGAATGAAGGTGGTTTAGGAATAGCAGCTGTTGGAACAGGTGGAGCTTGTGGGACAGATTGACCTTCTTCATCAGACCAACCATCAGAATCATCGTTGTACTTGGACATGACCTTGACTGGAGCATTGTTGTTGATCAATGGTGGTAATGAGGCATTTTCAAATAAAGGCTTTGGAACACTAGATTCAATGTTGCTTTGTTGAACTGGGGGAGTTGATACAGGTGGAGTGTAGAATTCAGGCTTGGTAGTTTGAATTGGAACTGTGACAAGTTCTTCATCAGACCAACCATCACTATCGTTATCCAACCCACGTTGAGACTTTCTTTGTTCTTCGGCGGTCTTTTCATTTAAAGAGATTTGACTGCCTGAACCAACAACAGGTTGCTTGAAGAATTGAGGCTTGGAGGCAGCTTCAGGAACATCAGTCTTTCTGAATGGATTGAATTTTTGTGGTTGACCACCGGCTGGTTGTACAGGTACAGAGCTTGTTGGCTCAGCATCCCAATCATCACTTTCTTCAGCCTTGGTATCAACAGGATTTGAAGGTGGAACATAAATGTTTTCAACAACAGCCTGTGGGTCTTCTGCGGCTGGTTCTTCTTTTTCTGCATCAGCTATTTGTTGCTTTAACAGTCTCATTCTTTCTTCCTTCTGTTGCTTTTTCAATCTTAAACTTTCCAACTTGATTCTTAAAGCCTTTTCTTCTTCATCCTCGTCATCACTAGAATTAGGAGCTGGTTGTTGGACAGGTACAGGAGATACAGAAGGAACAGCTTCAACCACAGGTTCTCTCTTTGGCTCAGATAAGTTGTCTGTGGATACAGTTGGGCTTCCTATGTTAGATCTGTTTCTTCTACTTCTTCTTCCAAGCCCCATCTTTGCAAGCTTCTCATTCATTCTCTTCTGAGCTTGTTCCTTGATGTAAGCGGACTTCTCTTCAGGAGTTTGGTAAGACGGAGTTCTGCTAGCTTGAGGTCTATCGCTTGCCAAGTTTTCTTGACTGGATCTGGCAGATGATAACGGAGATGAACTTGGTTGAACATTAAGCTTTCTTTGTGTGTTTGTTGGCAAAGAAGCTACACTTGTTGAAGCAGTATTGATTCTCTTAATGAAGTCCTTCAATTCAGGTTCTAAGCCTAAACCTAGTTCAAACTTCTTGGTCTCAGAAGTATTGGCATCGGAACCATAGAAAGCAGATTTTATACCATTCAAAATTTCAGTAATGTCGTTCTTGATTAACTCAACTGTTTCCTTAGCACTCTTGCTTTCGTCTTTGATAGATTCAACAGCACTCTTAAACTTATTTTCTTCGTCTTCAATGGAAACAGATGGAGTAATTTGTTTTCCTGTTAATAAAGCCATTCTCTCGTTTAAAGCAGCCTTCTTCTTAGCCTTTCTCAAATCTTGTTCAGTGACTTCGCCATTTGGACCTGTACCTACTATAGAAGATGGGTTTTCCTTTTTGTACTTTTGGACCTTAGCTGAGATAATAGCATCTTCAACAGTATCAATGCTGGTTAAAATAGAAATCAACTTAGCATTCAAAGATTCGTAAGAACTTCTCATGTTGTTTTCACCAGCAGCAGTAGACTTTGGCAAAGAAATGATAGATTTTTTTAAAATTTCGATTTGCTTCAAGCTTTCTAAATCCTTTAGTTGCTTTTCCTTCAATCTCTCTTCATTCTTGTAAGTTTCAGCTTCGATCAAGATCTTCTTGTCTCTAATCAAGTTTCTTAAAACCTCTTCTTCCTTTGCATTTTCTTCAGACTTGGATTGCTTTTGCAATTCTAATTCCAAATCAACTTTGGTATTTCTTCTATCTCTGAAAGATGGCAAAGAATCATCATTGACAAAGGTGGAAGACTTCTTGTTGCTTTTGTTAGCTCCTTGATCTTTGGAATCTGAGGATTGGTTCTTCAACTCTTCTTTCATCATATCAAGCATTTGATTTGATTGTGGAACTAATGATCTTGGTAAAAACTTAGGTAAAGCATGACCATTCAACTTTCTGTAAACTAAATGCATACCAACAGTAAACTCTTGCTTGTTCAACTTACCAGTATTGTCGGCATCAGCTAAAGTCCAGATATGTTCCAAATCTTGTCTGCTCAACCCAGACTTTCTGAAAATCTCAACACTGGTCTTGGAGTCTAAGATACCTTTACTTTGAGTATCATAAGTATCAAATATTTTGTAAAACAATGCCTTTTCTTCTGAAGTGACATAGTCTTCGTTTTCAGCTGTGAACTTAGAGCTAAAATTGTTTTGAGAATACAAGTCGTTGTTTCCAAACCCAGTTTTTTGGGCAGTTAGTGGAGCATTTATTTGGAAATTAGTTTGAGGTAAAACACCTGTTGGTTGAGAAACTAATCCCATTCCTGTTTGGTTGGCTCTTAACATAGCAGTGTTTGGGCCATTGAAGTTACCAAATGAGGTCATTGGAGCTTGACTTCCAGTGTATTGGTTTTGCAATGGCTGTTGTTGTTGGAATCCGTTGAATTGTTGGCCAAAACAAGTTTGTGGAAGATTACCAGTGTTTTGAGGCATCAACTGACCTGGTTGTTGACCACCAAAGCTGATTGATGGCATCATACCAGTAGGTTGAGGTTGCAAATGCATACCAGCAGTCAAGTTATCAAATGGAGTTGGGTTGGCTGGTGGTGCATTGAATGAAGTTTCGGGTTGTTCACCAACTTGGAAGTTGATAGCATCAACAAATTTAGTAACTTCATCTCTGATTCTTTTTTCCAAGGCAAAAGGCAAACTTTCTCCTTGTAAAACAGAATTGATCAAGTACATGGCCAAAACAAATTCTGGGAACATTAATTCACCAGCTTTCAAGGTATCGGCTAAGTTCCAAATTTGAGCCAATTGTTTTGGTGGTAATCCAGATCTCATCAAGATTTCTCTACAGTTGGCACCTGAAATTGTGTTGGAATTCACAGGGACTTTAGATCTAAATAATTTTTCAAACTTCTTTTGATCTTCAGCGGTAACAAAACTCAATCTCAAGTTTGGAAGGACCAATTGGTTGTTGAAATTAGGAGTTTGAGACATGGTGTTGACAAACCCAGTTGCATTTGGCTTCAAAAACCCTTGTTGTGGTTGAGAATTCCCGCCTGAGTAGAATCCTGTTTGTTGAGGTAAGAGTGGTTGAGGTTGATTGTTTGAGAATGATGTTTGTGGCATGCTCATACTTCCAGTGGTTTGTGGGTTTAATTGCTGATTGAAATTTTGTTGGAAACTGTTAAAACTTGTGGAAGGCAATTGAGAGTAACCAGTTCCTTGTGGCTGTAAAGACTGGTTAAAACTGGTGTTCATTGGCTGAGTACCTTGCTGTTGAAATCCAGTATTATTTGGTTGAATGCCTTGCTGTTGGAAGCCAGTACTATTTGGTTGCATACTTTGTTGTTGGAATCCGGTGCTATTAGGTTGAATACTTGGTTGTTGGAATCCTGTATATTGACTCTGAACACTGTTGTTGATGTATCCAGTTCCTTGCGGTTGTAAGCCATTTTGTTGGTTACTATTGGAAACAAAATCACCAAATTCGGTAGTTGTGTTTGCATTTCTCAGTTGAAATTGTTGTTGTGGCATTTGTTGTTGGTTTCCAGTATTATATGATTGCTGGAAACCAGGGTTGTTGCCATTATTTTGAAAAGAATTGTACATCGCTGTTATTGATTTACAGTTGTCTTATAGAAGATGAATAAAATGATCTATCTTGAATATCAAAGTCCTAATAACAATACTAATTAAACAGTGATTTTTTCAATGTGTTCTTACGTGTTGGTGTAGCTATTTCCTTTGATTTGAAGGTTTACTCTGTAAAGGGGTGTTTACAGTTCTAAACATAGGCGCTAGAAATAAAACAGACGGTGGATAAAATTTTTTTTTCTCCAGCTTTTGCCACCTTTTTTTGTAGATGTAAAGCAAAGTCTGCTTTAAAGATACATTGGCTGGATCACGTGCATTCACAGCGCCAAAGTATAAAATTGTGATTTTTTTGGTGTGGAGAAAAAAACCCGGAGATAATTATTCGGCTATAACATAATAAATTACTAATAAACAAAGGAATATTTGATAATTCAAACCATGATATGCAACAGTAATAGATTGTGACATGACATGATCTTTTTTCCAATTAGCAAATCACTTCAACTTAATTTCAGAAAGCTATATAAAGGCAGTACAATTACTCATATACTTTTTCAAATATTTGTCTTTAAATAAAATTGAATAAACCCCAGAAAACTATACAAACCACTAATAACTACAAAACATGTCCGGTGATAAAATTGAAAAACAAAAAACCTTTTTCTGGTCCCATGGTGGTCCAACCTTCATGTACAAAACACCTAATGATATTGCAGGTGCCAACACCCCATACAATTACGTTGAAAAGTTTGGTCAACAAGTCAAGACTGAATTCAAGCCAAAGTATATTGCTGTTATCTCAGCTCATTGGCAACCACGTTACGAAGGTCCAGAATCCATGAAGAAGATTTATGTTGCTTCTCCTAAGAACATCGATGAAATCAATGACGACAATCAAAAGATCACCAATGAATTGATTTACGACTTTTACAACTTCCCTAAGCACATGTATGAAGAAAAGTTCGAAAGTTACGTTACAAAAGGCATTATTGATAAGTTAGTCTCATTCAGTGATGAAGATGTCACCATTGAACGTATGGAAAGAGGTATTGACCATGGTGTTTGGGTTCCTGGTAAGGTAGCTCAATTAGATCAATACGAAACAAAGAAAGACTTCATTCCTATTGTCCAAGTCTCTATGTTACCATGTGTACCAAACGGAAATGGTGAAGATGAAAGATTGAATGAAAATGCCAAAGTTACTGAAACCTTTGAAGCTCATATTAAGGCTATAAGTCCTGTCATAAAGAAAATCAATGAAGACGGCGGTTTAGTGATATTATCTGGTATGTCTGTACATAACTTGAGTATATTGAAGAAGGTGATGGCAGAACATAAACATCCTGAATTTGTCAAGACCTTCAACCAATACCTAAGAGAAACCATAAATGAAGACAAAGCTGCCAATGATAACCATGCTGCCATGAGAGCCAAGATCCTAGGTTTGGGTAAAGAAAATAGTGAAGAGAATAAGAAGTTCTTTGAAGCTCATTCACCAGAAATCGACCATTTCTTACCATTCGTCATTGGTGTTGGTGCTGTTGGCAAAGACGAGTATATCACAGAGCTTTTCAATGCTGAACACTTTTCATTAGGATGGGGACTATATCAAATAGGCAATTAGACCTCTTTATCTTTTATATAGTAATTACACATGAACAATTGATTTATTTTATTACAAGTTGTCATGGCTGATGTAATTATTCATCTTATCGTGTCTATGTCACCTTTTTAAAAAAAAGTGAGAGTAAATTTTAAACGGTATATCCACAGAAAACTTAATTTTCTTAGGTAAGAAAATCCCCCAATTTTTTTGGCGTTTATTTTGAGATGATGAATCCCTTAATTTACTTAACACTTGGATGACTTATTAGGTATCTGAAGTTCAGTGACAGACCCCATAAACATATCATTTACATTCACAATACAATGTCAGAAACTAAATTTAACTTCTTAGTTGTAGGCTCTAGTGGTCTATGTGGTGGTGCTTTTGTTAAACATTTAAACAAATTTAAAGCACACCAAAGCACTCAAAGCGTCATTAACTCTGTTGTGAGAAGCCCATACCAACCAGCTTTCTTTGAAGTTCAAGAAATTGAAGATCAAAGTGCAGTCAACGTGGTTGTTGAAAGGGATTCATCTAAATGGGCTTCTGAAGCTTTTTCTAAAATTGATCTCAACGATGCTTCTGCTAAGAAGATTTTCTTTAGTGGTTTAGGTACAACCAAAGGTACAGCTGGTAGCATTGAAAATCAAAGAAAGATTGACCTTGACTTGAACTATGATTTAGCCAAAAAGGCTAAAGAGCTAGGATACACTACATGTGTTTTGGTTTCATCTGCAGGAGCCAGCTCTGCATCCATGTTCCCCTACTTGAAGATGAAGGGTGAACTTGAAGACAAGCTTACTGATTTAGAGTTTGACAACTTGGTTATCTTGAGACCAGGTGCTTTATTGGGTGACAGAATAAAAAATATCAAGGGCTTTGGTAATACTCTAGCTTCTTCTGTCGGTGGAAAGGCTTACGGCACATGGTTTAGCAAGTTATTAGGATATCCAGTTTACGGTGACTCTGTTGGAGAAGCAGGTGTTGAAATTGCCATCAAGTTGGAGACTAAGAATGAAAAGAAAGGTGTCACAATTGTAACATCCAAGGAAATCGTTGAAATGGCCGAAAGACACACCAATTCGAAATAATGCAATATCATATAATTGCACAAAGTTAACGGCTGAAAGTAAGACTTTGTTGGTTTTTAACACCAACTGCAGAAGAGATTGGCATGCATCTCGGATAGCTGTACAGTCTCAATCCATATATACTAGTTTAACTATTAAAGAGATGACTACCACCAAATGCATCTAAAAAAATAATCTAGTTTTAAAGGTATAAAATTTTTTAGGCTAAAACAAAAGTGCCTGCATACCACCATATTTTTTTTTCTCCACCAACTTTGTTTTGACAGCACTTGTCAACAAACATGTAACTTATAATTTAAAACATCACCTTAATCAATAAAGAAGGCTTGAACAACCAAACAAAAAAAATACATACAAAAATGAGTGACAAATTATTTAGATTAGATTCTGGTTTCCAACAATACGACTGGGGTAAGATTGGTTCAAACTCTGCAGTTGCCCAATTCGCCGCCCACTCTAACAAGGAAGTTTCCATCAAGGAATCTGAACCATACGCTGAATTATGGATGGGTACTCACCACAAAGTTCCTTCCTACAACAAGGACACCAAGGAATCTTTGTCTGAGATTATCAAGTCTAATCCTTCAACCTTCTTAAATGATAAGATCATCAAGAAATTCGAAAGCACCAACACCTTACCTTTCTTATTCAAGGTTCTATCTATTGAAAAGGTTCTTTCTATCCAAGCTCATCCAGATAAGTCATTAGCTAAGATTTTACATGCCAATGATCCAAAGAACTACCCAGATGACAACCATAAACCAGAAATGGCTGTTGCTGTTACTGACTTCGAAGGTTTCTGTGGTTTCAAACCTTTGAATGAAATTGCTGATGAACTTGAAAAGATTCAAGAATTCAGAGACATTGTTGGTGAAGCAGTTTCCAAGGAATTCATTGAAAACATCAAGACTGAATCCGTTCAACCAGGTTCTAAGGAAGATGAATCTAACAGATCTTTGTTACAAAAAGTTTTCACCAAGGTCATGACTGCCAGCGATGAATTGATTGCTGAAAAGGCTGATTTATTGGTTAAGAGAGCTGAAGAATCCCCAGAATCATTCAACAAGGCTGATCTACCAGCTTTGATCCAATTCTTGAACAAACAATTCCCTAAGGATGTTGGTCTATTCTGTGGTTGTTTAATGTTGAACCACTGTAAATTAAAAGCTGGTGAAGCCATCTTCTTGCAAGCCAAGGACCCACACGCCTACATTTCCGGTGATATTATTGAGTGTATGGCTGCTTCAGACAATGTTGTCAGAGCTGGTTTCACTCCTAAATTCAAGGATGTTAAGAATTTATGTGAAATGTTAACCTACCAATACGGCTCAGTTGAATCTCAAAAGATGCCTCCAGTTGCTTTCAAGAAGTCCTCTGGTGAAGGTAAGTGTATAGAATACAACCCACCTATTGATGAATTCTCTGTTGTTGAAACTACATTTAAGGATGTCCCAGCTGGTAGTGTCAGATTACACGAAGGCTTGCAAGGTCCATCCATTGTTATCTCTACCAAGGGTAACGGTTTCTTGAAGTTCGGTGATGTCAAGTTAAAAGCTGAACCAGGTTTCGTTTTCTTCATAGCTCCAGAAACCCCTGTTGAATTCATTTCTGAAGATCAAGATTTCACCTCATACAGAGCTTACGTTGAAAGCGACTTATAAGTTATGAGATTTTCGTGATATGTTTTCTATATATTAATTCATATTTATCAACTTCTTTTGTAATGTTAGAATAATAAAGTTTGCGTTTTTCTTTTTATTTAATTATTGCAGATATTTGTAATCAGGCCTATATATAACACTTAAATTCATTCTAATCAGTAAACAAATTATAATACTTATTCTGAGCTGTGAACTTCCTTCCACTTCATAACCTTGTTTCGAAGAGCAGCTTCAGTTTGTTGGTAGATATTCAGCTTTTTGTCCATAACCATTTTTCTATAGTTGTCACCGTGCTTTGCAACCAATTTGCTAATCCATTCGTCTTCTCTGGCACTCAAGTGTCTTTCTTTCTTTATGACAGGTCTGTTAGCTTCTTCTTCCAATAACTTAATAACTTCGGTTTTTGGTTGCATGTTATTCTTCTTTTTCAGTTGTTCTATACTCATATCAATATCAAATGGTTTCATTGTACCGTAAACAACGTTTATAATCTTACCTGAGTCATCCTTGACTATTCTGGCTTCACCTTCTAAGATTCTTTCAGGAACGTAATCACCGTTTTCATCTAATTCAGCAGGATCAATGAATACATCACTGTGTTCTTCATCAGAAGAGTTTTCTTCGTCTTCTTCATCATCGGATGATGAATCAAGGTCAGCTAAAGTGTTAGCTTTTACTGTTCCTAGCTTATGCTTTTTGTTATCATAGTTGATTTGTTGACCACCTGCTGGTTTCTGAAGTTTGGCGGATAAACCTAATTTAGCATAATTTTGAGCTAAAGTAGCCTTGTAATCCCAATTCTCAGCAATGATGGCATTGGAGTGAATATTAATTTTTCTTTGAGCATCTTTGTTCTTTCTGGTAGCTTTTTTGGTGGTGGAGTGTTGTTTTCTTCTTTGTCTAACGGAGCCCATTGTATGTGTGTAGTGATTGTAGTGGTTTGGTCTCTAAGTCTTTTTGATTTGCAAAGAATTGGTAAAGAGAAGATCTTGAAGACATATGAAATTTTTCATAACTAACAAAAAAACGACCTTTCCCAAAAAAGTAAATAGGGTGAAACGTTACGGGCTGAAAAAAAAAAAGAAATTTAAAGGTTACTTACCTTAAGTCGATTAAGCTTGTTATAAAAGTAATTGATACACCCAAAGCTCACTCCAATTTAACAGTAAGTAAAATATAATTATGAAGGTTAATCAAGAAGATGTTAACGAAAGATCAGTCTTTATCAAAAATCTGAATCACCATGTAGATGAAACAATTCTGGAAACTTTCTTCAAAAATGTTTTGGAAAGCACAAGCTCTGATATACAACGAATCACAATTGTTCAGAAAACGAAGAAGAAACAACGTCTTTACGGCTACGTTGAGTTCACTAGTGTTGAAGCTAAGAAAGAGGCATTGAAACTGAACAACAGTATTCTGGACGGTGTAAAGGTACAAATATATGAGAAAAGAACAAACCTTCCTGGTGCAATGGTGAACTATGAAGAAGACGAGGAAGTGATACTGATCAGTACTATGTAACCTAGTTATCTTGGTGAGTGACTGATGCGGAATCCAGTCGAATACACATGTGTAAAATAAGTAAACTCAGCTGTAGTGTTGTTTTAAAAACAAGGTCCTATGACTAGTATTTCAATGCTGTGAAATATGAGAAGGCCTAGGAATATAAACTATACATTTAAAAACCCCATATTATTATATAGTGTCACTGGTTTGGTGGTTAAACATCATCAGGTTAGTCTTAAGAAGAATAATTGTTTATTGCAAATTGTTTAAAGCCCGCGTGAAACTTGAGAAAAAAGTCGTAAACTTCATTTTGGTTGTCAAACCAATATTTTTTCCTTTTCTGAAAGACAAATTTTGCGTTAAAGCCGTTTTTTTGACAATTTTAAAGCAGTTTCTTCTATTCAGCGTATAAAGTATGCTTTGTAGGCGTTTTTTTGACAGAAAAAGGATTTTCAAGAAAGTTTACATTTCATACCCAAGGTCTATTTTTTGAAAAACATTATATGTGTTCAAAAAAGATTAAAAGGTAAAATGTAAACTCACCAAATGGTAGAAATAAACTAAAATTTTTAGGCATTTATTTTTTTTTACTAAAAATCAAAATAAATAATTTTTTATATTTTTGTTTTAATACATTATTTATATTTGTATTTAATTTTTAAATTAAAAATATTTATATAAATTGTATATGCTATTTGTTTTTATTAAAAAATGTTTTTAAAAAATTAATGTTGGCTTTTAAGCGCTTTTTCGGACATAAAAAGCTGCAAAGGAAAACCATAGTCCTATATGAGAGTTTAATCAATTCACCGCTACACATTACAGATATTATTTGTTTTGGCTGGCACATAACTTTTATAACGTTGATAGTGCTGCGACATTACATCAGTTTAAACTTGAAATTATGTATTTGAGTTATCGCAATGTATCTCCATTAAAAAAATTTGCAAATACTTATACTGTTTGACCAACGTCGCCAGCAGCCTTTATTTTGAATACTTCTTCACCAATACTGATCTGTTTAGTGCAATTACAGATATTAACTAGTTTATCTATTTATTCTGTCAGTTGATTTCTACAAGTGCACTGGATTTTTATTTTCAAATCTACCAAAACTTAGAGCTTTTGTTAATTTTATCTGTCTGTCTTAAAATAAAGAGTGTTCCATCTTTGGTTTCACCAGAGGTTTATGTATTCTCTACTATGTAAATTAAAGCACATATCAATACAAATTTCGACAAAGTTTAACTCCTTACCTTTGCTTAATATACTGCTTTATCTAAACATAATTAATCATTTAATTAAAATGTTACTACCAAAAAACTGTTAACTCTGGTGGTTTACGCCATTTATCTTATTTCATTTCTGCTAGCTGTGACTAAAACACTACATGCATGGTTTGCATATAGCGTAAAGAAAATGTTTTAGCCAAAATAAAAAATCAGAACTAGGGTAACATGCCAGTAAGCCCCCACAGTAAATAGTGTATCTTAAGTAGCTGCATATATCATTTTACTTATGACTTCTATTGTAGTTAGTTTTACATAAAAGCCTTTATGGATAACCTGAAAAAGTTGATGTTAGTCAAACTTACGATCTAAACATAGTAGAAATAATGATTTTCTTGTTCGGAGATAACATTCTCTGGTCTCTGGTTAACCATCTAAGCGCCACAAATTAGCCGCGTTTTTTCAGCTCACGCTTACTTGAATATTTTTTGGTGGGGCTGATGCTACACTGTATTTTTCTCAGGCAGCAATCCTAAAAAACTTTAGTTCTGTGCACTGACTTGACTTTCATGAACGTCTGTTTGTCAAAGATCAAGAGAATGTACACAAGCAACCGAATACTCAGAGTAACATACCTTTAGAACAATTTACTCTATATTATAGCTATGTCGACATTGCATTTATTGGGCTGAGCTTCACCTCACCATAAAACACCAAACCAGACAAAAAATCCACCAGTTGATGATAGGTTGCTTTTTAAAAGCTTTGAGAAGAATAACATGTCAAGAATGGTATAAAAAAGCTAAAATGGTTGATATTACGCCCTGTGAAGGTTAAAAGAAAAGAAAAAAAAAAAAAAGAAACCGAAAGTAATTAAAGTTGTTGATATATAAGCCATTTATACCTTAATTGTAGTTTTGAGCATGTTTTAAAGAAGAATATCTCTCCAATAAACCAATACAAGTTCCAATGAATCAGAAACGTGGTGGGGGAACACATTCTTCAACATCAGACCTTATACTAGTATCATCGAAGAAACAAACTTCAAAGCAACAGTTTCATCACAACTTTTTAGATAACGTAATGACTCAAGCATCAAGCATCCAATGGAATTAGCGTTACTAATTCTTCTTTTGATCAAACCAAACCATTTGCATCAGTCAAGTCTCCCAATATCAAAAAGCTGATGTACAGTACACACGGACTTTGGAAGTGTAGTGTAAACAGCCTTTGAACGGTAACTGTAAGCCAGGGGATCCTCAGTGTGTTCAGAACTCGAATAGCTACGTCTTGTATCACATTTGATATCAATAAAGGATACATCAGAGTCGTAGAAAACAGGTTGGAATTTTTTAGGATCATAAACAACCTCTTCTCTAACAGCTGGTGGAGTTGGTGGTGCTGGACCATCTAGGAAATCATTAAAAGCATTCAACAGACGATAGTAATAGTTTCTAAAAAGGATCTTGACGTCATCGATCACATCTATGAAACCAACATCTGGCTTTCTGGTAAGCTTATAGCATTTGATCAGAAGGATGGCAGCAGAAACCACAGCAATAGGAACAGCAACTGGAAGGATCAGTGGCAACAGTGAAGCAGAAGAAACAGCAGTAATTGCAACAGCAGCAGATGATGCTAAAGGTGCGGCTCCACAGGCAAGGTAGAACTTTCTTTTTCTTTTTTCCTTCTTTTCCAAATCGTCAGATCTCTTAAAGTGGGAGATGATTCTTTGGACTGTGTTCAACTCAGCTGGAAGAACGTATTCAAATGAAGGAGGACTACCGTTGGTTGGAGATTGCAAAGCGGATCTCTTGATGTGGAAGACTGTTTTCAAAGTGTCTCTTTTGCTTTCTTTGGCCAGCTGTTTACAAATTATTCTGTAGGAATCAGGATCTTCTTCGCAGATTGTGGCAGAGTCAGAAGTAGCACCATTGGCCGAGTTAGATTTTCTGAACAAGGATCTGAATTGATCTCTTTTGCTCAGCTTTTGGTTTTGACTAGTAATGGATTCAACAGAAGCAATGTCTTCAACAGTGGAGTTGGAAGAGCTGGAGGAATAGTAAACTGGGGCTGGTTTTGGATGAGAGAAAAAAGTTTTTAATTTTTCTCTTTTGGACATCTTCTCGTTTTGGCTTGTGATTGTTTCAACAGACAGGACATCTTCATTGGTGTTGATAGAAGAGTTGGAGTCATTGCTGATTTGATAGTTCTTTGAATGGGAGAAGATGGCTCTAAACTTTTCTCTTTTAGACAGCTTTTGGGTTTGGCTTGATATTGTTACAACCGACAGGACATCTTCATCAGAGGAGATGGAAGAGTTGGAAGCAATGCTGACTTGGGTTGGTTTTTGGTGAGAGAAGATTGATTTGAATTTTTCTCTCTTAGACAGCTTTTGGCTTTGGCTTGAAATTGTAACAACAGACAGGACATCTTCATCAGAGGAGATGGAAGAGTCAGAAGAGAAGCGAACTCTTTTCGGTTTAGGGTGAGAGAATAGTGATTTGAATTTCTCTCTTTTGGACAGCTTTTGGGCTTTGCCGAACATTGTACCAGCAGACATCATGTTTTCATCGTAGGAGAAAGAGGAATCAGATGAGGAGCAGTATGAATCATTGCTCAGCTGGGAAGACAATTGGCTTTTCAAAGGAGATCTAGAAGATCTTTGTGGCTTAATAGTCGCGTAAGTCATTTTTAAGATTGTTGGAAAATAGGAGTAATTGCTGATTGTAATGGTAATAAAGACAAATAGAATCTATTTTAAACAATAAGGGTTTTTTTTGGTTTTCTACCTTTCTTTCTACTTTTACATTATAACAATTGCAAAAATGTTAAACAGCATTTGAAAGTTAAATAGTTAATTTTTAATAAAAATGAAAAAAACTAGTTGTGTCAACTTGCTTGTTGTACTTATGGTTTTTGGATTTCGTAATCAAACACAAGTGATATATTCATTGTGTTTTATTTGATTAAACCTAGAGAAAAAAACTAGGATTGCAATTTTGAAGATTGAGTTAAATCCGAACAAATTTTGGTGAAAAAAAAACTGAAAAATTTCAAGTTTAGCCTAAGTTCAATTTTGTCAAAAAATCACCTGTAAAGCAGTATGTGCTTCATACAAAAAAAACATGCAAAAAAATTGTCAAAAAAACGGCTCAGACGCAGAAGATGCTGTAAATAAAAGAATTTCAACTATGAACATTTCGAAAAATTTTGTTTATGACTTTTTCTCACACGGCTTGTTTATCGTAGGTGAAAAAAATTAAGTTGTGGACGTGTTACTATGGGGTTTGGTGTAAAATTTCATAAAAAAAATGAAGAAGAACATCTAATTGATAACCAAAACTAATAGCATGAATTTGAAAGCTTTACTAGGATTAGCTTTGTTAAGTGGAAACTTAATCAAGGCAGAAGAACATATTGATGATGATTTAATTGTCGACACTGAAGAAGACACAGTAATTGATGAACCTGTTCAACCAGAACTAGATTTGGATGAAGAACAAGACAACTTCTTCAACCTAGGTGAAGGAATCAAAATAAACGATCAAGCAGAACAACAACAAAAACCTGTCAACTTTTCTGTAGACTTCTCCATTTTCGGTGATGATAAAGGTGATGGTTTCAGAACTCCATTTTTGATTGAAAACAACGAATTGACCTACATTAACTATACATTCGTCAACAATGAAGACTTCAACACCTCTATCTTAGCTATTTCTGGGACTATCATGAACGCTGAAACTCAAGAAAACGTTGGCAACATTACTGAAGCCCGTTTAGGACCTTTATTGGTTCAAAGTGGTCAGAACATTACTTTCTCTCAAGGTATCAATATTGCCTTGGATGAAGGTTACTACTACATTGCCCCTGCTATTCAAGTAATCATGGGTGACAGCGAATCCCCAGTTGGTGTCAGTGTTCAACCAAAGGTCTTTGATATGTTGCCTGGCCCAGTATCCTTCTTTAACGTCAGCTTCTTGTCTATTTTGTTGACTTGTGGTTTATTGTCTTACTCCACCTACAGAACCTATAAGAAGACCAGCAACAATGACGGCCTTAGAAAGAAAAAGTTGAAGGAAAGTGCTAAAAATGCCAATATTGACACTAGTAAGTGGTTACCAAAGGAACACAAGAAGTAATCGTACAATTGATAACAATTATCATCTTTTTTAGCTTCTTTTTATTTACGTTTCATTTCTTTATAAACCAAAAACAATGATTTTTTTTATTTTATGAAATCGATGGTGACTGTTAATTAATCACCTATCATCCTTATGCGTATCAATTTGTCTGTACATCTGGCCTTGTGTTTAATACAGTCTTTGTAGACGCCCTTTCTGAAAATTAATATTTCATAAAAAAAAAAAATCAATTTTCTATTTTTATAATTCATAATTCCCTTAATTTCCTAAATGAAACGTATACAAATCTAAACACAACTATAAGCCAAATAAAACAAATTCCTAGAAAGTTGTCATTTAAATAAAGCAATACCAAAAAAAGTACAGCAAAGATACCAGTACACATGTATCTTCAAATAAGCAAAAATCCAAATGATAGGCAGATATGCCTTGTTTCTGAAGACTATTCCTTGGTTTTTAGAACTGCTTCGAAAAATGTTAACAGTGCACGTTCAGAAATCTGTGCTCTTGTGGAGTCAGTGACTGTCGAACAACTTCAGTCAAACTCAAACTTTGATTTCAGCGAAGGTTACGAGAATAACAAGCAATTGACGTCTCGATACGAAGGGTTTATGGGATTGTTTAAGCGAACTGATGGTGACATATTTTTGGGTTTGATCAAAACCTCAAAAACTGTTGGTCATGCCAGATACATACTGAAGGACAACAAAGTAACAGGTGAGAAAACGTTTCAACCAGCTGAGGCTATAAAACAAATTTTGGACGTCTCATTCATAAGCTTGACAAGTGCGTCCAGCGATATCTTTGAAAACATAAATGTCACATCAAAAGCAATGGCAGATGCAGTCAATCAAGATATTAGATCTTTGCACCCTTGTTATGAACTTAAAAAGTTATTTTGTGATGGAACCTTTTACTTCTCTAAAGATTTTGATATAACCAACTGTCTTCAAAATAGAGGAAATGAAATCTTTGCTCAAAGTTTTTATAACAAACACAATAATAAGTCATCATTAGTCGATTTGACATTAGAGAAGTTCCAGGACAGAAACGTGTGGAATATCAAAATGATAGAAGAAATTATAAACTTAAGAGGTAGAATCTCTCAACATGAAAGAGAAAGAATGGACAACGGAATGTTCATAACATTTATAATAAGAGGGTTTGCTGAGACTAAAATGTTAACCAAGGATTTGTGCATGACAAATATATCAAGAATATCGACAGAAGGAAGAGATGAAACTTTGTTGGACTCAACATCAAAGATAGGAAACGGCGGAGACATATCCACATTTGTTGAAAGTGAAATAATATTGAGCACACCAAAATATACTATGTCATATGTGATATGTTTAGGAAACATACCGATAAACTATGACTTACAGGAATCCCAGTTTTTAATACACTCAAAAAAGAAGCTAGAGCTAACCTATAGCAACGACGAAAGAAGAAACTTCAAATTGATGTCCAAGCACTTCAACAACTTGATTACTAGATACAACTCGGTAAGCTGTATCAACCTAACAAAATTCAGGGACCAAGGGCAGATGGACTTAAATTACCTTTATTCAAAATTAGTACATGAGCTGGATACTAAAATTAAATTCCTACCTTTGGAGATTAAGAAAGCCGTCTTTAAGAAGATAACAAAC
The DNA here is from genome assembly GCA_030573475.1 of Hanseniaspora thailandica (nom. inval.). Lineage (NCBI taxonomy): Eukaryota > Fungi > Ascomycota > Saccharomycetes > Saccharomycodales > Saccharomycodaceae > Hanseniaspora > Hanseniaspora thailandica (nom. inval.). The sequence goes on along the minus strand of JAJMDF010000225.1, from coordinate 81,274 downwards.
AAGAATTATGCTATTGATGACTTACTTCTGGAAGAAAAGAATACATCAATGCGCGAGACATTATCTCAAATTAAACAAAATATAACTGATTTTGGATGTTTTGTTTTTGATAATGAAAATGAGATATTTTCTGGAAAACAAACTGGTGTTATAAGATTGAGCTCTACTAGTAAGAACTCTATAAAGGGCGATAGCTCTATAGAAGCTGATGGTCGTCACAATACTTACATAAACAATACTGGATTGAACTCAGTCAAGAAGATGGTGTTGTTCACCACGGTCATTGCACAAGAAGTCTTTGGGCTGATTTTTGATGAGCTTTCTTTGGAGACCTCATTCAAAAATAGTCTATTGTTTGATGATCTGGGCAGTCAAGCTATTGCCATTTTCAGAAACCAGACGTTCCAGATAGTAAACTTGTTGGGCAGAAACAATCCTCACCACGCAAAAATGGCCGACATCTACAGACGTCTATTCCAGTTCAAGTTGAAACTATACGATCCTTTGCACTCTTACGTTTCTACCTATTTGAAGTACAGTATTAGAAAGCAAATGATGTCTTATAAAAAAACTGTCTTCATCTATGCCGTCACATTTAATGTTGCTGGTGTAAGCTGCCCCGATGACTTGAGCGATCTCTTATTCCCAGCTGAAGTAGAAGAGAAGAAATATCATGACATATACTGCGTAGGTCTAGAAGAAGCTGTTGACCTAACTCCCGGTAAGATGATGAACACGGATGCAACTGTGAAAACAACTTGGGCTAAAACATTGTTAAATTCTTTGAATAAGTCACAAACTGAGCACTATTCTTTACTAGGTATGCAACAATTGGGAGGTGTTATAATGTTCTTGTTTACAAAGTCTACAGAATTGGCTAAAATCAAATCCATTCAGTACAGTTTCCATAAGCTAGGATTTGGTGGTATTGCTGCCAATAAAGGAGCTGTTGCAATAAGCTTTGAGTACTCAGCTACAAAATTCTGTTTCATCACTTCACACTTATCTGCTGGGTTAGGAAACATTGAGCAAAGACATATTGATTATAAGATGGTAAATGAAAATTTGAGATTTGGTAGCAGAAACATTAAAATTGGATCACACGATGTTATAATATGGATAGGTGATCTAAACTTCAGAATCAATATGAGTAATGAGGAAGCCAAAGCATTGATCACCCAGAGGAACTACAAAGGAATGTTGGTCCATGACCAATTACACAAGCAAATGTCAGATGGTGAATCGTTCCCATTTTATGAGGAGATGGATATAGACTTTGATCCAACATACAAATTTGACAAAAATACGGACACTTATGATACTAGTGAAAAGTCCAGAATACCAGCATGGACCGATAGAATTTTATCAAAAGGATCTGTATTAGAACAAAAGGCTTATCAAAGTATAAAAACTGTTAAGTTTTCTGACCATAGACCAGTATTTGGAATCTTTGAAGCCAAGGTAATGGTATTGGATGAAAATTTAAAGCTTAACTTGATCAACAACATCTACGCTCGTTTGAAGAAGCAACTAGAAAACTACGATGTGCAAGAGAGATTACTAATATTAGAGCTTGCGGAAAAAGAGCTAATCTATTCAAATAAAGAGCAGAAGAAAAAGACCATATCGACAAAGAATGTAAATGCACCAATACTGGCTGAAGATAGCAAGATACTTGCTGCAGATGAAATATATTTGAGACATTACTACGACAGTAAAAATCAAAGACTACCGCCGCCTTCTGACTTTTATCAAAAGTGGTGGATAGGTGAAGCTAGCAAGCCAGCAGTCGTTGATATCAATGTAAATTCAGCTGAGTACTTGATCAATCCAAATAAAGCTTTGAATCCGTTTGAAGATATCGATGACCAGCCAATATTTAAAAGAAGAGCTTAACTTTTATATTTGTATATATCGTGGTTTGAATCAGCTTGCACGTGACGTTTTTGAGATTGCACCCTAAGTGTACGTGACACGTTGTGTTAAAAAAAACTCTGAAAAAAAAAGTTTATAAAAAAAAACAAAACAATTCACACTTAAAATACTGAAACCAAATACAACTTGACAACACCTATAGTTAAGTGTTCTAAACATACCAATTGATAATACGAGATACAATGATGTCAATTTCTGTATTGAGAAAGTTTGTTGTATTCTACTCACTTTTTGCTTTTGCTTTAGCCAAATCAGTATTATTTTTACATGATCTTGAAGAGGATGAATTAAACAACTACACTGTATTCAGTGACTACTTGTCTGAAGAAAACAACTACTCCACAACTTTGGTAAACATTAAAGAAGATACTGTCAACGTTTTATCTGATGACAAACAATCTAACTTGTACGATGAGTTGATTTTTGCTCCATTTACAGCTACAAAAATTAAGGGCTTGTCTGAAAAGAGTATAATGCAATTCTATGAAAATGGTGGTAATATATTGATTGTAGGCTCTCCATCACAAAGCAACAACAATCCTATCAGAAAGTTCTTAAATTCTATAGGTATTTACCCTTCCCCTAAAAACTACATAACCGAAGATTTTGAATCCGATAAACAATCTTCTTTGTTGATAGAAAAGTCTGATTTATTCTTGAATGATTACATCTTTGACAACTCATTGAAGAATAAGGCTATTAGCTTAGACAGAAGTTCCTCATCTTTGATTGACACAAATGAAATGATCTTCCCTATTGTAGGCCACTCTGATTACATGAAAACCTCTAATGAAGAAAACATTTGGGCTTTATCCAATCAAGGTTATCTGGCTGTAGCTTTCCAAAACTTGAAGAACAACAGAATAGTTTGGGTTGGTAGTGACTCTATTTTCAAGAACAGCAATATCTTCGAACTAAACAACTATGAATTTGTTAAGTCCATCACCAAATGGACATTCCAAGAAAAGTCCATGTTGAGAGTTACTGATTTTAGTCACTACCAAGTTGTTGAAAACACTAACAAGTTTGTTGATGAAGTTACTCTTATGAATAAGGAAACTACTGAAGAATACATTTTATCATTTGACGAAGAACCTTATAAAGTAAAGGATACTGTTGTTGTAGACTTATATGTTGATTTGTTAGATGATGTTGATAAAGAAGGCAATGAAATTTACAAATCATTTACAGCAGACGATATCCAATTTGAACTAAGAATGATTGATCCATACTACAGAATCAACTTGAGTAAAGATGAAAACGATAGCACCCACTACTCTACTGGTAAATTTGCCTTACCAGACCAATTCGGTATTTTCACCTTTGCCATTAAATACTGTAGAAAGGGTCTTTCTTATGTTGATGTCAAGGATATCAAGGCCATTAGACACTTTGCACATGCTGAGTATCCAAGATCCTATGAAATAAGAAACTCCTGGGTTTACTTGTGTACTATTGGTTCTGTTATTACAATTTGGTTCGCATTTGTCATAATGTTTATTGTTACCAGCAAGAGAGTTAAAACCCAAAATGTTACTAAAGAAAAGAAAGATAATTGAGTTATATAGAATCTGATAATCATATCATAAGATACTGCTTCTAAGTTTAAATTACAAATGTTGTTCTGTGAAGCCTCGCATAGAGCATCATGCCAATTGGTCACGTGCCATGCACCAAAAATTAATTTTTTACAAAAAGCAAAGTTTTTCCCTATGTTCAGAAGGTTCAAAGTAGTGTGTTAAAATGCTTGAATTACATTCATAATGTCAAGCAAAACCATACACAACATATAAAAATTAGCTATGTCTACTGCTCAATTTCAACAAAAGTACGAAGCTATACAACAAGTGGAATCTAGACTACAGAATTTCAAGAAAGAACATGAAGAGACTGCACTAGTACTGAAACAAATCGAGGATATTAGAAAAAGTAAAGAGGATCAAAAAGACTTTGACCAAAGAAAATGCTACCGTTCTGTAGGTGGATCCTTGGTGGAGACAACTGCAGGTGAAGTTATACCACATTTAAACGAAAAATTGGAAAAGCTTGCAGTCTTAGTCAGCGAGCTACAAAGAGATTATGATGATCTGAGTGAGGAATTGAGACAGGATGCTATAGAATACCAAAAGAAAAATCAAAAATAGAGATTATTTTCATACTTAAACTAGACTATATAAAAAACAACATAAAAAGGTTAAACCACATCCAATCCAGCTAGTCTTTGACATTGTATTGTTGAACAGTACACAGCTTATAACAAGTGAAAGTAGTTTTCTGAATGTTAAGGTGATGTTCAAAATAATGAAGTTGGATGAACCTAGGTTACTGGCCAGTAAGTTTACACCATAGATGCATATGCTTTGAGTTATGCAGTTTATCAACAGCTTTGTGGTGAATAATTTATTGCTGGAAAAGTTTTTAATAATTGATGTCAGATTCTTTTCAATAGAATCCTTATTAAAGGCTAACAGCATAGGCATTGATAACAAATGTTGGGCCACCATGACTTCTTTCCAGCAGTCTTTGCCGTATTGATCATATATTTGACAATTGTAAATTTGTAGTAGGGATGCCATTATAGATGATACTAGCAGAACAGATATGCCAATTACAAAATCTGAGCTTACTCTCAAATCTGTGGATACCTGTAATATCTGGTCTTTGTTGAGCAACTTGACAATTGAGCTCTTAAGAGTGTAGTAATCCAATATGCTGATGTCATGATCTTTATAAACTAATGCAACTATACATCCAAGTGTTATCAAAACACATAATAGTACCTGTAAAAAGGAATATTTTTTTTTTAGAATAATTGATCCAAGTACCAAGTTAATGAGAACATTCAAACTTTTAAAAACTATATGGCATGGGACAGTGACCCCAGAAAAGCTAAATGCATAATTATTCAACCAGTTGCCTCCTAAAAATAGAATGGTAGATATCAGATGTTTGTGCAAAGGGATTTTTCTAACTCTGAAATTGTTGTAAATATAAGGTATATTAATAAATATAGTATAATTCAACTGGAAAAAGGTAATGAAGCTTGTCAAGTTTTGAAACTGTGTATAGCTAGGACTTATAAGAGCTTCAAACGAAATGACATTGCTACAACACCCTCCAAAAATCAAAACTATGGCAAATGGTATGGAAAGAAAAATGTAGCTTCTGTAAGTGTTTTTATCAATTTTCATCTGTATATAAGTGAAGCAATATATTGGTGGCTAGTCAGAAAGCCTTGGTTTAGGGGTTGTTCCATCAATTAAATTGCTATTGTACAGTTTCAGAGTACTCATATAATGAGCGACTTTATTTTTTCTAAAAAAAAGTTTAAAGGGCAACACGAAAAAATTAATCACAGATTATCGTTAACGTGTATCATATGAAATTATTTACTTTATAAGTTAGCATTCTTCAAGATCAACTTAAAGTCATCAAACATACCTAAGTTCAAATATTCTGTAACTAAGTCTGTCTTCTTGCTTTCGACAATATCATGTTGTTGTTCTATAAGTTCCACAAACTTAGGGTCTATTGGTAGGAATCCGAGAAACTTTAAATCAAGTTCTTGGCATAGTTTTTCACCACCACCTTTGTTGAAAATATCAGTACAATCAGCACAATGTGGGCATTTAAATCCAGACATGTTTTCTATAACACCCAAAATGTCTAGCTCAACAAGTTTGCAAAAGTTGATTTGTTTTTTAACATCATTGACAGATACTCTTTGTGGTGTAGTCACAATAATCGACTGAACATTTATGTTGCTAATGTTTTCCAATAATCTTAAGTTCTCGACTATAGCTATGTGCTCGTCAGTAGTTCCAGGCGGAGTGTCGATAACAAGGTAATCTAAAGGATCCTCACCCCAGTATACATCATCTATAAATTGTCTAATCATTGCTTGTCTTTTAGGACCTTTCCAAACAACAGAGTCATTCTTACTGTCGTTCAGCAAAAATCCTAATGACATGATTTTTAAGACATTTTTGTTGTCAAGTATAGATTTCTCAATGGGTAGCCATCCGTTCCTACTTTGGTATATTTTCTCATGTTCAAGATCAAAGAATCTTGGTATGGAAGGGCCGGTCAAATCTATATCAAGCACACCTACTTTGTTATTATTAATGGATGATAATGCCAGTGCAAGCTGAGTAGTCACTGATGACTTACCTACTCCACCTTTACCTGAAAGTACCAGTATTATATTTTTTGTTTTATTGATACTTTTCTCCATTTTTGGGTTACTGTATTTTAACAAAATATAAAGAATAAATAAGTTATCATCAGTTTTTTGTGGGGGTTTTTATATGATTTGATAATGAGTTGAATTATGTAATTATCCAACTATCAAGATTAGTCAAGAAACTCAAAATTTAGTGTGAGCAAATTTCTACACAGTTGTGTGCGTGGCACGTGATCACAAACAAGTTTTTTGAGCCAAAATTCGGATTTAAGAGGTTGTTTAACAGCAAGAAAAGTTTGCTAAGGAAAGTAAAAGGCAGCAAAATTGATGCCTTAAACAATTTTCACAGATCAATGATATGATCCCTATTTATAACTCTGAACAGAATAAATATTGCTAGAATCCGCGTACTAGACCCCATTGAGACTTTAATATGAATACAAGCAGCAGGTCCAATCCATTTGATTCAGCATATAATTCAAGCCACACAACAAACACCCACAACTCGTACCTTCGTAAAGGTAATAACACACAAATAGAAGATGATTTCAACTCTGCTCCTGTAGACTACAGTGAAACACTGATGAATCATTTGGAGTCTCAGAATGATGAGGAGATATCTGGAATGCATATGAGATTAAAGAAACTCAAGAACTTGTCCTTGAAAATGAACGATGAAATAGACTATTCCAACAACGACATTATAAACAACTTGAACGGTACGTTTGGTGAGACTGTTGATAAACTTAAAAACGTCATGAGTAAAGCAAAAGACATGGCGGATAGATCAAGAATAAGCTTCAAGACTTGGCTAACAGTATTCTTCTTTGTATCATTATTGTTCTTATATATTTGGCTCTTTTAAATTAATAGATTTGAAAGCTTAGTTGCATCTCAAACTAATGTGTTAATAAAGCAAAAATATCCATGTTAAAAAACTTATCATATATACATCCAAGCTTATTGGTTAGAAATGGCATTATCTAAATCAGCAAATAGAGAATCTAAATCGAATTCTTGAGTGAAATCACTGACAACAACAGTTGAAGCACCGACGAAATTACCGGCTTTCTTGGCTTGCTTTTCACTTTCAGTTTTTTGTTGATCCAAAATAGCATCTTGTAAAGTGGATATGTTCTTAGGTAGAGACCAACTTAAAATCTTACCATCTCTCCAATCGTTCAAAACACTAACAGAAGTGGAGTGGAAGTTTGGTACACCACCTTTACCGATTCTACCTCTTTGTCTGGAAATATGAATTAAAAAGTGCTTGGTGAATTCATCTAAGTCACTAGTTGGAATAGGAGGTAGATCGTAGTATTCTTTGAATATGGCAACTTGTTCATCGTTATTACTGATCTTGGTCAAAAGTTTCTTGACAATGACTTCAGGATCCTTCATATACTTGGTTGGAATACAATTTAGAATGGATAATTCTAGGTTCTTTTCCTTGATATTCTTACCTCTGATTTCGTTAGGGAATACAATACCTGGAGAATCTAAGATTTTTAATTTGTTATCTATTTTGACTTCTCTTAAGTGGGTAGTGACACCAGCTTGATTACCTACAGTACAGACACCACTGTTTGGACCTCTAGTATTGGTTAAAGCATTGATGATAGAAGATTTACCAACATTTGGATAACCTAAGACACCTACAGTTATACTTCTCTTTAAGTTAGCATCAGTGGCGTATTTCTTTAATGATTCCAATAACTTGGAAGCAGTAGTGCTGCTGCTCAATTTCTTGTTATATCTACCGTTGTTAGCATGAGATGAAGAACCCATGAATGGAATGACTGGGAATTGGGTACCCAAATGAGTCATCCATATCTTCAAGACATTTTCTGGGACTAAGTCAACCTTGTTTAATATGTATATCAATTTCTTGGTACCGTTGAATTTGGTCAAGACACTTTCTTCAACAGCCTTGGATCTTGTTAGATCTGGATCTCTGGCATCTAAAACATAAAGAAGAATATCAGAGTTTTCTAAAACTACCTTGAAAATCTTGTCGTATTGCTTTCTGGACTTTTCTAAATCTTGATGTAATTCAGAGACTTGTTCATCGTCATCTTCATCACTTTCCAAATCGTAATCTTGATAGTCAACACCGTTTTTGTATTCTTGAGCAGGCTTGGCTTTACCATCAAATTCTTCAGCAGCACGTTGAGCACTTTCTAATAAAGCAGCCATGCCATCTTCTTCACCTTCAGACATTTCTTCGTCTTCGTCGCTGACTTCTTCACCGTTTTCTAGAGCAATTCTCTTCTTTTCAAGTCTATCTAATCTTTGCTTTTCCTTTATTTCTTCATCTTGAGCTCTCTTAATCTCAATTTGTTCTAAAATCTTGTTCTTGTATGGGAACATAGAAGGAATACCAATATCCTTGTTACCTCTGGACTTCCAAGTAACATCCTTTTTGGCTAGTTTTCTATTCTTTCTGTTTTGTGCAAGAGCTTTCTTCTTGATACCTTCCCTCATTCTGGTGGAGGTTCTTTTGGATTGTTTCTTTCTAATTCTCATTTTTCCGTGGTGATGTGTTAATTAGTTTGATTTGGGCTTTTCTGTAATTTCTTACTTCAATTAATAGATTTACTCCATTGAAAGTTACTTTACATAGTTGATATTTTCAAAAAAAAATGAAGATTGATAAAATCTGAAGAAAAAGAAAAAAAAAGAGAGTAGTTGATATTTTCCCAAAAAGGTAATTTTTAATATTGCATCACGTGCGTTTGTGGCTAATATGACTGAAAAAAAGAAACTAAAATTTAATTAAAATCAGGTTCTTATATACTTCTATAAACAATTACTGTAAGTTATTTTCCTTCTTGATTCTCCTGAAAGTTTGGATAGCATCATTCTTATTAAACTTTAAGGCTGTTTCAATTCTATTAGGCCCCTTGCTGTAATATTTATCAATCAATGAATACAATTTTAAGAAGAAACTAACCAAATCACCTTGAATGCTGGACCAGATTTTTGAAACAAATAAGTTCATGTACTCGGATACTAATTGCATGTTAATTTGGGAGTTAACATCAGATAGTTGAGAAACAATAGTCTTTTCCAAGTTAGATGTGTATTTGACTAATTCCATGTATATGTTCTCAATAATCTTAGTGATGACTCCTGAATCATAGTCCAAAAGAATTTGGTTCAAGTTATTTCCACTGTAAGCAATGTAGGTTGATGGATCATTGTTATTAGAATTAGAGTCAATTATGGCCCAAGAGGACTTGACAAAAACGTACAACTTAAAGAAGTTTTCTTTGATCAAGATCTCAGATAACTTTGGTTTGAAGAGGTCGTTTTGTTTTCTCTTAACATCGGTTAAGTAGCCAGTAACAACATTGCTTGTGTTATACAATGACAGAAATTCAGTACAGTATCCACACAAGAAGTTCATGGTTAGCATGCTGTCAACACCAGATTTGATTTGGTCGGATTCCATGTATGTGGTGCTGGATATGTCCAAGCTTTCTTCGTTAGAGTCGAATAATTCACAGACGGATAAGAATTGATCAACCAAAATTCTACAGAATTTCTCGTAGCTGGTATTGACAAGTGCACGAGTGACTGGAACAACTTCGTTTTGGTCGTCAATTGATAGATTATGGATCAAAAACTCTATATCTTGGAAGACTGCATAGTAGAACAAAGTAACATTTTGAATTACTGATTCCAGCTTTGAGATAGAAGTATGGATCTTATCTTTTGTCATAGATAGTTTGTATCTTTCAAATTCAGTGATTTTGCTTTCAACAAATCCTTCAATTTCCACCTTAATTTTGGTCATGAAGCCTTCAAAGGAGTTTTGTACAAACAAACGGTCATTGGTATTTTTCAAATGAATCATGTCATACAATTTCTTCTCAACAACAAACATCAATGGGTTTAATAAATGAACATGTTTTAGCTTCAACAGGTTTGTAACAACAGCAAAGAAATTTGAAAACTTGAAGCCAAAAATGGCAGAGCATAATTCCCATCTTGACTCTAAGATGCTAGTTTCAAAAGTGTAATTGTCTTCCAATGAAACACCCAAGTTAACAACTCTCTTGATTGGTATTTGAGATTCTTTCAAGAACAATGACAAGTCACTGGATGCGTAATTAGAGTTCAAATGGAAGAATACACATAAAAAGTTTTGATAGTGTAATGGAAGTGTCTCAATGAAATTCAATGCTTTAATAACATTAATCAATACAGTAGACTCTTTATAGTCTGCCAAAATATTAACCTTCTTAGTGCTGACATATTCTTTCCAAGACTTCAATAAACTATCAAGGTTTTTGAATTCAAGCATAGTGACAGCACTTGAGATGCTCGATGATGCACCATTAGAGCTTGAGTTGGATAGTCCACTAGCTGTATCGCTATAAAGCTGACTAACAAAATTACTGGCTGAACCGTAATTGTTAGAGTTTCCAACAAGTGTCTTTCTTCTGGGTTGAATCAACTCCTTGATTTCGAACAAACGGTCATCTAGAAGCTTAGAGTAAACGTTATCCAGCATTTTATTGCAATATTCCATAATAACCTCGTAGTCCTCAATAGATACCAATTTAATGAATAAAATGATTGAGTTGTAAGGCAAAATGTTGGATAATTCTGAGATTGAGTTTTTGGATGAGATAGAAGGCATTAACTTTGATTTGAAGAAGTCTGTGAATCTTTCAATAAAGTCTTCACTAATACTTTCGTATTGAATGCTCTTATTGCCAACATCTACCAATTTGTTAACCCAAGAGTAAGAATCGTCATTGTTATCTTCTGAGTCAGATGCCTTTCTTGTGATTGTAATGGCTTTGAACAGCTTCTCTAATAAAGTTTCCATCTCATGAAGGTTGTTAATTGAAAACTCCAATCTCAATAGCTTTTGAAGTTCTGATACACTAACATTTAAATCTTTAATAACATTTTCCATGGTCTCCTTAACGGTCTTGCTGTTGTAAGCCAATAGCTTGATACTGTCATCTGCTTTGACGATGTCAAATGTTTCAGATTCATACTTACTATACTCGGTTCTAAAGAAAGTTTGGATTTTGTCAATGTTTTGATAAGAATCTTTAATTTCTAATACCTTTTGGGTGTATTCACTTTCCTTGTTATTAGTATCAAACTCACTTGCAATCTTCATTAAATTTTGTGCATAAATGTTTGAAATATCCAAATGCTTGACTTCAAACTTATTTATAATGGATTTCATGTCATCATTCACATTCCAATCAATAGCATCCATTATTTGAACCACAGTCTCTTCATCAACTTCAATGTCAGATTCAATTTCAGCTTGGACTATTGTTTTCTTTGATGGGCTTTGGTAAACATCATCAAAGTCTATCGGTTGAGCATCAAAATCTAAATTATCAAAGTTATTCCCTTCATCATCCAGATCATCAAATATAGGACCATCTTCCAAAACATCAAGTGACTTAACAGGTGTCTGTGTTTTCAATATCGGAGCTTCATTTAATCTCATCAATTCGTTTTCCAAAGACTTTTCAATATCCATGTTATCAGGCTTGGTTGATTGTCTCAAAGGAGACATTTTCTTAACTGGAGAATTTACACCTCTATCTGTATGGTTCATATCATCAATAAATTCTAGTTGCTGTGATGTTGAGTCATCTTCGTAGAAATTCATTAGATTTTCTGCTGAGTCCAATGGTGATGCATCTTGTTGTGCAATTTCCTGGGCCACTGGAGTCAATGGCACAACTTGGGGTTGAACTGTCTTTTCAACCACTGGAGTTTGATGAATAGATTCAGTTGATGTTTTACTTGGCAATCTAGAGCTGGATGCAGAGTGTAATTTTGATTCTGATTGAAGAGATCTTGGTTTAGTTAAATCCTCAGAACTATCTTCTCTAATCGACTCAAATTGTGGCTTTCCTTGAACGCTTGGTGATCTTCTATGGTTAGGTTTCTCATTATAAGTTGGTGGTTCAACAGTGTTTGTAACAGGATTAATATCTTTATCATTAAGTGTTGAGGTAACTCTTTGATTTACTATTGGATTAGAAGCTAGGCCCTTAGTTGTTTGTTGGACAGGGACAGGACTAATAGGGTTTGATAAAGCTCTCTTGTAAGAATTTTCATTTAAGTACCATAAACCTAAATCCCAACCAATTAATTCCGGAACATGGTTGGTGAAATGGTCCATGTAAATTTTAACAAGTGTTTTAATAAAGGCAGTTCTTTCTCTTCCAGAATTAGTTTCCCAATAGTATGTCTTGTTCATGTTCAAAAGGAACCCTTCATTGTTGTCTGGATTGTTAATGACTTGTTTTAAATCCTTCAGTAACCAAGTTCTACCTATTTGAATAGACCCATCTGAGTTTTCTCTAGCCTTGTGAACTTGTGGTTGTTGCAACTGTTTGTTGTAAGATATAATTAAAATTCTCTTTTTCTTGTTGGTTAGCAAAGATTGATAATTGCTAGGTGGTTTGCTATTGTTGTATAACTGATCTTCCAAAACTCTAACATGTGTATAGTATTGATGAATGGGTGATCCTTGTTTATCCAAACCATGTTTTGTGAAGCAGTAGTAGATGATAGATTTTCTATCTCTTTCAAACTGTTCAGCTAGCAAATTACTGCTAACAGACGAGACTGAGCTTGTCTTTTTATGGGTATTTTGATGTGTACTCATGTTTTTGTGATAAAGTGCTTAATCTTTAACTTTGGTGGTCTATATTGTGTTTTAAAATTTCTGGTCTTTTCCCTCCAAGTTCATTAATTTAAAGAAGATTCAGTTCACGTAACACCTTAAATCAGCTGTAGTTAATAATAAACAAAAAAAAATTTGCAAACGTACACCTAAGCATGCTGTAAGTCACGTGTAAATAACCAGCCGTGTAGCGTTCAAGATTTCGTGATCAAATTTTTCGTCAACAGCAAAAGCGAGGGAGGCAAAAAAAAAGAAACAACTTCATGTTTTACATCGTTTAACATCTATGATACAACATGTTATAAAGTATCAACATCAAACACCAATATCCATAACATCATCCATCTAATCAAAAAAAAAATGTCTGTTGATTTCTCTACCTTAGCCCAACAATTCACTGAATTCTACTACAACCAATTCGATCAAGACAGATCTCAATTGGGTAACCTATACAGAAACGAATCTATGTTAACATTCGAAACTTCCCAAGTTCAAGGTGTTGCTTCCATTGTTGAAAAGTTAACCTCTTTACCTTTCCAAAAAGTTACTCATAGAATCACCACCTTGGACGCCCAACCATGTTCTCCACAAGGTGATGTTTTAGTCATGATCACTGGTGAATTATTGATTGATGATGAAACCAATGCCCAAAGATTCTCTCAAGTCTTCCACTTGATTCCAGAAGGTCAATCTTACTACGTCTTCAACGATATCTTCAGATTAAACTACGGTTCTTAAATTTGAACATATCGATGAGTTGTAAAAAATAATAATAATAAGATTTAGACATTATGTTTTTTTTCTTGAAGTAATGACTAAATAACTTTTTGTATTTTTGTATATAATTGAATAATTTAATTAGTAGACTACACAATGTGTATGTGGCGTCTCCAAGCTTTAACTTTACTTTGTTGTACTTAAACTTTTTGGAGTGGCTTTGAAATTTCCACTTTGGTCGGAGATAAGCCTGCTTCATCTGTGTAACTTCCTTTTTCTCCTGTTTTCGTGGCAGAATCTTTTTTTTTTGTATATCCAGAAAACAGCACTGTCAAAACGAACATATTTGTTTAAACACATCCCAAACAACCCAACTTACAGAAAAACCATATACCCTTCTTTTTTTTAATATGAGTGTTAAAGATACATTTTACTATGATTTGCTTGAAATCTCACCAGATGCAACCATAAAAGAAATCCGTAAAGCCTACAAAATCCAATCCATCAAAACCCATCCTGATAAAAACAGAGATAATGCTGAAGAAGCCAGTGAAAAATTCCAGCTTGTTTCTGAAGCTTACCAAATTTTGAGTGATGACTCTTTAAGATTAAAGTATGATCAAATTGGTAGAGAAGCTATGAAGTCTACTAAAGGTAATGCAGACTTTGAAAATGCAACTGATTTGTTCTCAACAATCTTTGGTAGTGATCAATTCTTTTCATATATTGGTGAATTAAACTTATTCAAGTCCGTTCAAGAAAGTGAGTCCTTGATTAATAAACAAGATGAATTGATTGCTTTGGAAAAACAGCTTAAGGAAGCTGAAGAGGATGAACAAGAATGGTGGGAATTTGATAATTTTACAAAGAAGAGGCTTTCACATTTAAAGTCATTAATAAACTATGATAAAGAAACACTTGAGAGTTTTGATAAGTTCCTTAAGAATGATTTGAAACAGGAACTTGTAAATAATGAAAAGAGTTTTATGGAAAAATACTATACTCACTTTTTGAATGATTTCCATACCTTTTTGAAGGGAAATGAAAATTATAAATTTGTAAAAAAGACTGCTGGTCAAGACGATGCCAAAGACGACATGTTGTTACCATTATTGAGTTTACTAGACTCATTGCAACCTGTCATTCAAGAAAAGATATCTTTGTTTGATGAATATTTAGGTTTGTACAAGCAAGAAGAAGATTCTTCAAAGGCTTTGCATGAAGAATTAAAAAACAAATCTGAAAAGGGAGAATCCATTAAGTTGAGTTCTTCACTTTCAAAAGCTTCTCACAAAGAGCATAATGATAGAGTAAAGCAATTAACTAATAATGTGAATGGCTCAAACTCACAACTAGTCAAATGCATAGAAGCATTCAACATTCACATCGGCAAGGCCACTGAGTCTAAGAGACCTGAAAATAAAACTGATAAAGTTACCAAGAGTCCGTACTTGGCTAAAAAGGGAAAGAACAATTCATCCACTGATAGTGCATTGGCTCTTGTTAATGGTGTTGAGAGTCTAAATATTGACAAGACACAACCATATGTCTGTCAAATTCAAGACAAGTATGATCAACTAAAAGCAAATCTAGATGCAGAAAATGAAAAGTTTGTACGTAAACAAAAGCAAACTGAAGAAGCTACTGTGAAAACATTAAAGGAAGCATTGATAGAAAAGCTTTCTGTTTTAACTGAATCTGCAAATGATGAAGCTTGCATAGCTTCTTTCAAGTCCAAGATGCAAATTGAAGCGGACGAGTTGAAGATGGAGTCTTTCGGTGTTCAACTTTTACACACCATTGGTAAGGTTTATACTTCCAAAGCTAAGATATACATGCATTCTCATGACTACTGGCGCATTGGTGGTTGGTCAGGAATGTTCAAAGAAAAGTTCAACTTTGTCAAGGATACTGTTGAGATGATTAGTGTTGGGTTAGATGCACGTGCTATGCAAACCGAAATGGAACTAGCAAAAGAACGTTTTGATAAACAAAACAACAAAGATGGTGATGCGGAAATGATTGATGAGGAAGCCCCACCAACTGAAGAAGAATTAAGAGAAATGGAAACATTGATGATGGGTAAAGCCTTATCTGCTGCTTGGTATGGATCCAGATACGAAATTATTTCAAAGCTAAAGCAAGTCTGTGACGCTGTTTTATATGATGAGACTATTTCAAAGGAAAAGCAATACGTGAGAGCACAAGCTTTGTACTATGTAGGTAAGGTATTCAAAACCACCGAAAGAACTCAAAAGGAACAAGAAGAAGCGCAAATTTATGAAGAGATGTTCACAGCCTCTAGAAATAAAACAGCCAAAGATTTCAAAAACAAAAAGTGAAATACGTTTATTAACATGGAAGAATCCTATAGGTTCTATTTATTTGTATATAAATACTTACATAGTTTCAAAGTTTTCAACAAATGTATGTGTAATAAAACAATTTATATCTTCCTTCTTTCTATAACAATTAAACCTTTATATTCCATAAACCGTCACCTAAGTAATGAATAACTTCAACGGCAATACCCTTATTTTGAGTCTTGATATCTTCACCGGTCATCTTTAACTTACCTACACAAAGAGCAGATTCCTTACCTTCGGCATAAACAAAGACTAAGTCACCAACTTTGACATCATCAGAAGGAAGAACACCACCTTTGGAAGTGATACCTGGACACATAATATCTGAACCACCTAAAATGAATTTGATAGCACCCTTGTCGACTTGAAGGCTCTTGAAACATTCTTTAGGGAACTTGTGGACAAACCTCAAGTGTGGAATATATTCATCAGTATAGAATTGTGCAAATAATATTTGGTTGTCACAGGTGTATAAGGACAATCTGTCTTCACATTTGATCAATGACACTGGTTTCTTTTTTGGAATTATTTCGTCTAATTGATCAGCAGTCATGCTTGGGTATTTGGCAATTAGGTCTTGCTTCAAGTTTCTTGAGAAACTGGATTTCAATTGGGATTCACCCTTGATATCTTGCTTGGTTAATTTCTTGAACATGTTGTGTATGGGTTCTTCTTGGGAGTGTTCTCTACGACTTTGATGAAGTTGATGAATTCAAAAAAAAATCTGAAATGGACGTGGATAGCATTTTTTTTTTGCTTGCACCTGGAAATGTGTTTGTAGATTTACGCTGTGGACTAAACGTGTAAAAGTCGCACTTTTTCCTTAACATTTGTTTATCTGATGATAAGTAGAGGCTGTTGAAATGATACCCAGATATCACTAAACATTAGTTGCGCCATCTGCTAAACCTGCTAAAACACAATTCATACATTTATAAATAACCATGGGTTTTTACAACGCCACTCCATCCATATACATCTCCCAAGTAGGAACTTACATATCTGACTCCATAGAATATATCAAGGTCAAGTTTAATGCTTTCATAACCCATGGATTAACTGTCAACTTCCTTCTTCCACTAATAAACGGTGTTTTCTTAGGATTTGGTGAAATTTTAGCCAAGGACGTATACTTCAAGTACATTGCTGCCCCAGTAGTGCAAAGAAAGGTAAGTAAGTATTAAATTCAAACAAAATAAAAAGATAAACTACAGGTAGTTTGATTCTGATGAACATTCCGAAATTCATCAAATAAATTATATATTTAAACAGTATTACTGTATCTCGATATTGCTTTCTTCAAATGAAATGTAATCTGGATTTTGACCCACATAAGTGTTGATACTTTTGTCACATATCTTACATGTTTTCTTTATTAGCAAAGATTTGACATTGGCATCAGAGCCAGCTGGTTCCATGTTGTGTACTGTTAAAAGCTCCTTTTTAGTACTATACTTCTTATTGGTAAAACACTTCTTACAGTAATAGTTTTTGTAATCCTTAGATACTGTTATTGCTCCTTTATTTTTCATCAAGTACTTGTCAAGTGATTGATTATAAACATTTGATAAAATGGACATGATATTGTTATCAGTCTCACAGGCTAATTCAGTGTTTAAATTAGACATCTGTCTTATGTAATTAACTTTATGGTATACATCTGAAATGCTGCCAGGAGGCTTTGATTTCTTGTTCTCAGCTTTAGATGCTTGTATTCTCGCAAGCTCATCTCTTCTTTTTTGCTGCTTCAATTGTTGTTTCTTTTTTGAGTATTTCTTGTTTATTGGCTGTTGTACGCCTGATTGTACAGATTTTTGCATTTTATCCTAGGTATGATGTGTAGCTGAGTAGGTTACCAGGTCTTTTAAATCTTTTCAAAAGCGGTTTTTTGACTCAAAGTTGGAAAAATTGAGTTGAAGAAAAAAACGGTATAAAACAAATTTGGATGATGATTAAGGTGGTGGATGTAACAGAAGTGATCTGTACACACAGGCTTATTGGCAATTATATGGAAAAATAAGCTAGATCAACTGTTAGATGACATATTGTATGAACAAACAATTTCTGGTTAATACGTGCTCTTTATTGCTCTATTTCATCTTCAAAAATTCCCTACAAAAGCTTTTAATTTGTTTACACCGTATCACGTGAAATTGTAAAAAATTGCTTCTTTGTTTGCATTTTAATTTAAGACTTTTTAGTAATCTTAAAAGCATTTTTACCTACAATTTAAATAATTTAAAACACATTTGTAAAGATTGCTGTTCTTTTGGATAATAAAAGTATCAGACACCATAGAAAAAATAATTTAAAGTTAACTACAGGATAATTAAAGCAACCAATATTCATGTATGCTAACAGGTGGTTAAATATTTTCAAGAAGCATGCCTTCTGCTCAAGGAGATACATAAAGACTTTGTCTATAGCAATATTGCTTATAACGCTTGTGCTTATAGTTCACATCCAGGTCACTGTCAAAACTGGGGAAATCAACAATGATGATGTGACTGAAACTCCAGCAAATGAAAAAGTTGAGAATTCAGATTCTAAGAACATGCTGTCATTTAATGATATTTTGGGGATGCCAGCAAACCCTTCATCAAACACTAAAAAACCTGATCATGATAAAGTCATCGAAATGATAGATGCTGCTAACATAAGAGATAACAGCAAACAAAGAATGAAGAAGTGTTTCGAGTATTTTGATTCTTTGCCAGAAGAGACTTTTGATGGTATTTCTTCTTTAAACTATGCATACGGAATCGATAATACAGAATATCATTTGCAGTTGGCTTCTATAGTTAGGAAATATGAATTTTGTAAAGACTTAGATTACAGCACATACACGATAGACAGCAGTAACAAAGATATGCCAAAGAAAACCAATGTTAATACAGAAGATGAATTGTACAGATATAAAGTGATCTGGAACTACATTCAGAATAATCATATTGTTACCAACTTGGAATCCAAAATCTTCTTCTTCTTGAAAGAAAACTTTTTAGGAAAATCACAAATCAATAAGTATCAACTAAATACTGAGAAAGTATTTGACTATACATCTAGTAACATCAAAAGAGCCTTTGAAAGGTTAACGCCTTTAGAAAATTTACAGTACATGATTAAAGGTGACAACTACCTTTATGAAACTGGCTTTGATGCTGACGGTAAAGCAAACATTGATATATCATATATGGGTGGTTACTTGTTATATGATATTAATATAGATGATTTGTTCATTAATGATCATCCATTTAGTGATGAGTTCAAAAGAAACAACAGACTGATTGAAGAGTCTAAAATGCTTTCTGAATACATCAACTCAATAGATCCAAAGAAAACTGCTGAAGAAACCGGCATTATTTTAACAATGGGATCAAGACACATTAACATTTTGCCCAAATACCTATCTGCAATGAAAGAACATTTCAAACATAAGAGAGAAAATAAATATCACATTCAGATTGTTTTCAACGACATTGAAGAAGAGTTCAGTCGTCACACGGATGATAAGAAAACTAGGGATGTGATAGTGAACACTGTTTTAAAGCCAAAATTAGAAGAGTTTGCTGAATACTTCGACATATCTGTCTTGGAAGTAGGCACTATTTTGAACTGCAATGATGAAAACATTGAAAGCTTCAAATTTTTCATGAACAAATGGATAGCTTTGAATTTCAATGAATTCAACAAGTTTATATTCACAGATATAGATGTGGCATTGTTCACACACCCTGATGAATTGTTCTCTCCGAGTGGCGGTATATCCAAGACTTTCAACACCGACAATGAGCTTTTAGAACTATTTTCCAAGTATAAATACCCAGAAAAAAGTAAGCTAAACTCGTTAGTGCTGTTCCCTGATAGATCTTTAAAAGAAAGAACATTTACACAATGTACAAATTTATTCAAGAACATGCTTGCCACTACAAAAGAGAGATACGATTTTGATGATTTCAAGACTTTATCCATCCCAACTTTGAAGCAATTAAACATTATTAATCCAGTAGTTTCAGCCGTTTTCAACAACTTGTTTGATCAAGACGTAAGAAAACTTCATAACATCGACTCTTCATTAATAATTGTGAATAATTATAACGACATTTCCACCAATTTGATGCTATCAGGACTGCTGAACTTTATCGGATTAGATGGATGTGTGTATGGTGATAAAGAATTTTTGTTAATGGGAATGGTTTACTTGGGAAGATTTGATTTTGACATAGTGGGCACAAACACTGGACTAGTTACATCTAAAAACAAGGTTGATAATGTTGCTTGCGGAACACAATCTGCCCAAATTATGAACGGTAAATTGGTATCTATCAATGGTGGTTTAAGAAAATGTAAGATAGATCCGGTAACATATGCAATTGAAAAAGATTTAGAAGATGAAAATAAGGCTAATTGGCTCAGAGTCTATTATGGTGCAGCAGATACAAAAGAGCTTGAAGAAATTTTGTTGGAAGACTACAAGAAACCGATTGACATAGAAATCTTAGTTGAGCCAAATCCTACTTTTGACTTTGAGTTGAAAAAAGATTATTTGGATGTAGAAACGGAAAATAATTACTGGATGAATTCAGCTTTTTGTATGGAGTATGGTTACTGTCTAGATCTAGAGCAAGAAAGCAAAGATAGCAGATACAACATCATCGAGCTAGATGAAAAGACTGTCAATGACTATAAGTTGATACTGGATGCCTGGAACAATGCATAGATTTAGAATTTTTATATTCGCGCCTAACTTTATTATTGTGTGTATTTTCACGTGACTGATTACAAATTTAAAAACTGTGTATGGAGAACACATATTACTAATTTGATAATCCTGAATCTCATTTTTTTTAAAAACTTAGAATTTCTTGCCATGAAGTTTAGTAATTCATAATAAAGTTCAATTACTGTTCAATGTCATCGGTAAAAAAAAAATAATAACCAAGAAAGAAAAGAGTAGATTAGACCATCTCAAGATAAGCAAAGCTCATCTCAAATTTCATATCTTTACACTTCGATAAATCAGCTTTAATAGAACATTGATAAGCTTTGATAGCTTCAAATACAAAAAGACATACATCATTCAACACGAAATTTTTCACTTCTAATTAACAGTCATCACATAGTTTTTTTTCAGCCGCTATAGTATGACATTTACAAGACTTTGATAAGAGAATCCATCCACATACATTAGCAATTTTTTTATAGAACAAACATATACACATGGAACCACAGGTTGAATCGAATGAGTTGGTTGAAAGGCTGAAACAGCTGATTGCCACTCAAGAGGCTGAACAGCAATCAGGTAATACACAACAAAACCATGTTAACAACATGCTTATAGACCAACTGAGAGATATCATAAAACAATCAACAGTGCCCAAGAAGGTAGAAAAGCCTAAAAAAGTGAAGAAAAAGAAGATCAAGCGTCAGGACTTGTTAAAAGAAATATTAGAAGGGTCAGCTCCAGAGAAATCACCAAGCATCACACCAACAGCTCCAGTGTCTAATGCGCATTCACAAGGTTTCAATAATGTAAATAACAACTTTGATGTCACTTTCGATGAGTTTGGGTTGTTTGATGACTCACATAGATTTGGGTTCAACTTCTACAGCGACTCTTATCAGAATAATTTAGCCGATAACGCTCAAAGTTCAGGAAACTACAAAGCAGCCGAGCCAAAGATACCAAAAGTGGCTGAGGTTGTTAATGTTACAGTGCCCAAAGATTTTTTCAAGTTTAAATCACAAGAAATGTTTGATAACTACATAAAGAAGTTCCAGCTGAAGGAAAAAGACGACAACATATCTTATGAGACAGTCATAAATGAAGAGGTTGACCTTGTGCGATATGCAAGAGAGAGAAATATATTGCCTCCACTGACGCCCAAGCCAGACGTTGAAGTTTTGAAGATTTTGGGGTTCCCTATCGATTACAATCCATTTAATGATACATCGAATTCAAAAAATGAAAAATTGTCATATGATTCAAATACAAATACATTTAGAGTTAAGCATTCACTGCTCACGGATGAAGAAGAGAAGGCACTTAAAAAACATAGAAATAGAATAGCCTCAAGAAGATTTAGAAAGGCACACAGCAAGAAACGAAACATTGATGAGGCTGCTTTAGAGTACGAAAAGAACTTAAAGGAGATTATTAGCAACATAGCTCCAGAAATAGAAATTCTGGAGGTTAAAGTGAAGTCTTTAATGGATGAAAACCGACAATTAAGTGATGCATTGAAGCTGAAGTATATAAACAGGTTGACTACATAATCATTTTTGTAATTACAAAACGTCTACTAATTTTCAGCATCGTTTCTTTCCTTTTCAATCTTTTCAATTATATCATCAATGGTGCTCTTGCTTACTAAATTCAAACCGTGTTCCTTATCAATCAAACAAATTTCCATATTTTGAGAACCGTTGGATACAATTTCCAAAAGAGCTTCAACAGTGAACTTCAACAGTTCAAACTTACTCAAGCTATTTTCCTTCAACATGTCTATATTCTTTTCCAAGTATGATTGCACAGTCTTGGCGTTCTTACCAATGGAACAACAATGCCATTCTTGGTAGACACCTGATGGGTCAGTCTTGTATATTTTTCCTTCACCATCTTCAGTTAATCCGGCAATCAAACACCCTACACCGAATGGTCTAACACCACCTGATTGGGTATATTTTTGTTGAGTATCAGCAACGAACTTGGAAATGTAGTCAACAGTAACGGTAGAGTCCATGTTGTATTCATATGATTCACATTCAACTTTAGCCTTTTTGATTAAGACTCTGGCATCAGCAGATAACCCAGAGGTTACCATACCGATGCTGTCTGTTAATCTATGAATTTTGGAAGTGGTGGTTGCTTGTAATTTTAAAGAAGATCTAACTTCAGAAGCTATAATGATACAGTCTTTGGACTTCAAGGCTAAAGTCAAAGTACCTTTGTTAACGGCTTCATTGGCATAGTCAACTTGGAAAATGTGACCATCTGGTGAGAAAATACTGATAGCTCTATCGTAACCTGACATTTTGTTTATGTTATGTGTGCTTTTATGTTGTAATTTTTTTGTTAATTCAAAAGAGCAATATTAATAACTAGTATTGTGAAAATAGAGTAATACAATAATGAATTGGTGTGTTTTTGGTGTATGTTACCAGGACTTTGATTCTCTAATTAGTAGTATATTTTGCCACCCAAAAGTTTAGCATAAAAAAAAAAGAGTAAGCGTTGATTTGTGAATCTATGTGGTTAACACCTTGACCTAAACGCTACACGGCAGTATTGTTATATCCGACCAACACGTTAAAAAAAAAGACGCGAAAAAAAACAGCTGAACAATTTTTTTATTTTTGAAATCCATAACCATTTGTTTTGAAGATTGATAAAGACAAAAAACCCATACACCTAACTACACAATGAATCAAGACGACTTGAAGGCTTACTATATTAACTACTTTCCATCCAAATCAGTTTACGAGTGGCTAACTAGAAAAAGAGTTGTTGTGCCAAAACCAATAGCTGAAAAGAACAAGAACAACGAAAACGACGATGAAAGTGATTCTGATTCCGAACTTGAACATTTGACCATGAACAGCATGAACATTGCTGCAAACAACAGAGAAATTGCATTTGAATATGCTTCTGGTGCTTATGGTAGATACTTAACTTTCCCTACATACAAACAATTCTACGATAGAATCACCAATGTGGTGCCTAATAGATTTGAAATTGGTGCAATTTATGAAAACGTTCCAAAGAAAATTGAGAACTTGTTCGGCACTGGCAACAGGTCTTTGGGAAATAAGAACACTCCTCTAGAAAAGGAATTTGTATTCGATATTGATATGGATGATTACGATCCATACAGAACTTGTTGTAGTGGCTCTCAAATATGTGATTCATGTTGGTCCATCTTCATTAACTGTGCTGTAGAAATTTTATCTGCAGTTTTGTATGAGTACTTTGACTGGAACAACTTTTTCTTTGTTTATTCTGGTAGAAGAGGTTTGCATTTATGGATTATGGACTACGAAGCTAGAATCTTGGGTGATAATGAAAGAGCTAAAGTCATGGACTTTTTGAATCTTTGTAAGAATAGAAACTGTGAAACCAGGTTGAATACTAATAATGGTAACACTTGTTTGAGTAGACCATTGAATCCGTTTATTGAAGACTCTTTGAACATAACAGCAAACTATTTCAACGACTTGTTAGAAAAGCAGGATCCATTCAAAGAAACCAAAGACGTTAGAAAAATTTTAAGCACACAATTCCCAGATATTACCAACCAACTAAACACTTATTTCATGACTAACAGTGGCCAATCCTCAACAGCTAAATGGATGGCCGTTAATGACATTTATTTAAAACACATGCAATCAAAGCTGGGAAGAAACTATAACGATACAAAAGAAAAGACCAAACTGCTGGAGCAAAAAGAAGAGGTCTTGTTGAAGTATCTATATCCAAAATTTGATATTGAAGTTTCCAAGAAAATAGGCCATTTGTTAAAATCTCCATTCTGTATACATCCAGGAACAGGGAATGTTTGTGTTCCAATACACATATCATATCAAGAAAAGCTGGACGCCAAACCTACGATCAAATCTTTGGAAAAATTTAGTCCATCAACTTGTCCAAATATGAAGACTTTATCCAAAGAGGGTGATTATACTGACTATGTCAACTTATTTGACGAGTTCTTGACTCATTATTTGAGCTTGGAGGAACAAAGATACGACTTTGAACATACATTAAAGAAAACTAAAGTTGCAGCCAAACAAAACGATTTATCTTGGTAATGTCCTATTCTTATTTATCTATATATATATATATAAAGACTCAATTGTTTATTCGTAGTTTTTGAAATCACTTAATGAAAATGCTGTTCTTAATACTTGATCACTCTTTGGTCTTAAGTTTTGATAACTTGAAGTAGCTCTTCTAGGATTATCTTCATAAATTTCTGGTGAGCCCAATCCTACTTGTGAAGATGATCTATTAGCTGGATTTCTTCCTAGTTCTAGATCTGAATACATGGACTCGTTTAAAGACCCAGAAGTTTCAAATATGTAGCCGTAGCTGAACTCTTTGTTGAAATGTGCTCTGTACTTGTTGGATATCAATGTTCCTAAGCTGCTAATAACAGTGTTGTTCAAAAATGATGATATGGATGATACAATTTTCAAAATGACGTTCTTGTGTTTATGTGCATTGTATAATGAATTAATCTTTAAGTTTCCATAATTGAAAGCATTGGTTCTTTTCAAGTTGTTGTGAACTAATTGTATGATAGTGGAGAAAAACAAAATCTTGATTAACAAAAATGGTAGACTGAACATAATGAACCATAAGAAGCCAAACGATCCTGCACTACTAGCACCAACCCCATGGTTCAAGTTCATCTTTCCTTTCTTGGAAAAATCAATATAAGAGGAAACAGAATCGCCAGTTTGTGGATAAAACCCGGCAGTTTTATCATCTAGAGAGGCAGCATACATGATTGCCTTACCCATAGTCCACGAAAGCTCCATATCGTTGACTTCACCCATAGTCATGAATGGAATATGATCGTTTTCAGAATTGATGTCATCTAGACCTAATCTTGGGAATTGGAAACCTTCATGAAGTACGTTTGTCAACCAGTTTAGCTTGAAACAGGAGTTCACCAAAAGATCTTCATCCAAGTTAGAGTATCTTGGCTTCAATATGCTGTAATCAGTTTCACAGAAGTCTTTGATGTTTTCTTGAAGTGTTATAAAATTGATTGGCTTATTGTGCATGTCAAATAGATCCTTGGTCAAGTAGTAGTATTCGGAAATACCAACAAATTTATCATGTTCAAAGTTGATCTTAGGTACTGTGACACCATTGAACAAACACTCACCTTCAACATCACCATCGTTGTCACAAGGGATGTGCTTCAACAACAAAGGATATATCATCTTTTCACACTTTTCAAACTGACCCAAACCTTTGATATTGAATTCATTATGATTGTATGTAAATGTGTGTTCAGCATTCTTGGGCAGACAGTTATCATAAATGTCCCTATTTGAAAAATCATCATCGTCAAAGTCATTATTATTTTCTAGGTTAAGCATGATTAATTGCTGGAGGTACCTCTTTCTAGCTTGATTAGTTCCAAATCCTAGCCACGTTTTGACAAATAGATCATATTCGTGATTGTCATTCAATCTTACCAAGCTAGTACTTTTCTTGTTCTTATTGATCTTCATGTTAGATGGGGCAAATGCTATTTGTTGAGATGCACCTCCCATATCCATGAACCCAAATGTATCTTTATCACCATTAGTGGAGCCACTTAAGTTTTCTAATTGATAGTTCAAGGACAACCAGCCATAAACACCTTCTAGTTGGCCATCGATAATATCAACTTGATTGTTCAAACATTGGTTTTCATAAACCTTGAATGGCCATTTGGAATTCTTTTTGTAAAGCTCATTGCAAATTCCACTTAAGATACCACTTTGTGCCTTTTCAGGTAGTAATCTCATACCGGCAGTTGCTTGAACAAAGATTGGAATTTCCAAGTTTTTCAAATATCCATCAACATCATTGACTTCATCTTTTAGTTCAATTTTCAATTGTTTATATGTTTTCTCTAACAACTGTTCAATGCTGTCTTCAAATAAGTCATCAATATCAACTTCCTTGGTCTTGAAATTGTAATAGGAGGAAATACCTGGCTTGTGTTTGAATGATAAAGAATTTGATGTGTATATCTTGGGTATATCGCCGTCTCCATTTCTATCAATTCTGTATAAAAATGATCTTGTTCCAGAAGAACCTGCGTCTAGAACAATGACATATTCAGAATCAGCTATTTTATTCTTCAAAGGCATGTTGTCAATAATGATTCTGGGGTTTAAGCTAATTGTTTGTGAATGTTGTTGGTCAGATAAACAACTGAATTCAACAGAAGACTTAGGAAAAAAAATTGTAAAAAGGCAAAAAATAGAACTTATAAAACGTATCACATGGCGAATGAAACCAAATATGAACAAAAAAAAGACACAGATGGATCCATGTCTCTGTTTAGACAACTCCTAAGTATAAAATGATTATAGTGATACATAACTATTGAGAATCTACATACAATCATGGCGGATCTTTTTCACTTCTCTCGCCATGTCTATGGTACTGGTAAACTTTCCAAAGTTAATTCCGATCTTTTCACCATTTCAAAAGTGTTCAAAAAGTCTTTGTGCTCGTATAAAGTCTTGTAACCACTCTTAATGGTACCTTCAGTAACTTGCAGAGTTTGAGAAATTTCATTCAAAGTAACATTAGCCTTGAATAGCAATATGGCCATGTAGATGGATGCAGCAGCAATAGTAATTGGAGACTTACCTGCTAGGACTTGAATATCCTTACTGCTCTTGGCAATGAACTCAGCACAGTTTGCAACCTTGACAGTCAAACCCAAGTGAGAACAGAATCTTGGAATAAAAGTTTCTGCAGTGGTTTGACCAGATGACAAATTGGTGGTATCGATGTTGGCAAACATGGTATCGTTTTTGATTTTCAAAATATTCTTAATGATACCAAAAGTCTTGTAAATTTCCTTCTTCTTGATGCTTGTCAATGATAAGATTTCCTTGAAAGATCTACCAACCTTGGCTCTTCTACATCCAATCAAAATGACAGATGCCATAATAGCTTCTTGTGGTCTACCTTTCAGTAATTTGTCTTCAAAGCATAACTTATAAACTTCTTTGGCACAATCCTTGACAATCTTTGGTAAATCAGCAGCATCACACATTAAGTTTAATTTGTTGTATGCTTGTTGTAAATCGGTATCTTTTCTATCAACAACAGACTTACTTTGAGTTCTGTTCAAATCTCTGATGGCTTTCAAATCACCACCAACAGTCTTGGCGGAAATTCTTGTGGACAATTGGGACCCGTCTAGTAAAGGATTAGAAGCCTCACCAACTCTGGATGGATCATCACCACTTTGCTCATCGTTTGTGAAAGTTCTCCATTCGGATCTTGTATCAACAATACGATCACTCAATACTAAACCACACAAGGCACAAACGATGTCACCTTCAGAAAATCTTTCGACAATCTTTGGTGGGTAAACTTTACATTCAGGACATGAAATGACAATATTCAAATTAGGACCCTTCTTAACAACATTAAGCTTAGATGTTTGCTGAGGAGTAGTTGAGGTATATTGATTCATATGTTTAGACTTAGATGATTCACAGGGTTCTTATGTAATACTTCTGTGATTATGAACTCTTGTATTCAAAAGAGAGAGAAAATTGGAAATGACACACACACACAGATGACCAGTTTTTTTAGCCATAAGAAAACTTTGGGGGGATCAGGGGAAAAGTAAAATTTGCTACACAAAATTAGGTAATTATGTCCGATACATCACGTGCCTTATTCATTGTGAACATATCCCTCTCACACACCAGCAAATAACTACAAATTAAAATGTTGTATCACCAGCATCATCACTTATTCGTTCTCTTTCTACTACAGTAATAATACCATCCTTTTTGATCAGTATTAATGTTGTTGTTCTAGTCCCATAGTGATATGCTTTTCCGTTTAAAGTGATATCGTGGGGTGGGATGAACACAGATGACCGCACTCTTCGCTTGGACTCTTGGAACTCTATAGGGGTGTTTATGTATTCAAAGGTGTTGTGTTCAGATATTTCAAAACATTTCTCTATAACTTCATCTTCTTTAGCTGCTTTCAATGATTCCATTAACTTCTTTCCAATTGTCAATTTGGTCCACGGAATGTTTGTAAAATCTTGAAAGCCACTTTCATACTCGTTGCTAGTAACAAATATTTTATCTTGTTTGAGATTTTTATAAACTGGAACATTATCATCGGCTAGAGATACCATGCGGTAATTAACCTCACCTTTAGAATAGTTACCAAATATCAGCTTGAAAAACCTAGTATCCTCTACATCTTTATAATACTCACTAAATTGATTAAAAGATGAAGGTGGATCATTTTTTTCATTCATGTACTGCAACATCTTCAAAGGCAGATACCCTCTACTACACCTCTTTTCCTCATTTTCAGGCTTTGATTGTACATTCATCACTATACTGAATGCCTTATTCTCTTTATTAACAGCAAGCCATGTCCCCTTTCCAAGTTGATCAATCCCCATTAAAGTAGTTTTCTTATCTGTTCCCAAATGTTCATGCATCCGAAGACTCTTTCTTTCAAAAACTTCATCTCTGTTTGAAATGATGATTAAAGAGTAGTCTGGGTGTTCAGTTGTGGATAATAGTATGCACATACCTAAAAGGATATGTTTGTTTCTGGTTCTTCAGGGGTTGTCACTCATTCTACACAGTGCCTTATTCAAAAATCAAGTGTAAAACTTGTTTTTTTGATGTATGCAAAAAAATGTAAATTTGTTGATACACGTAAAATGATTTAGATAAGAAGTTTTTACATAAATGGTCCACCAAAACTGAGCTAATTTGAGCATCATAATATTGATAAAAATAAACTAATCTGACAGATCTATAATTGTTTCTGTGATTCCCGGATTACTTGCTTTCTTGAATGATCCTGGGACAACTTTTTGGAATTTCTTAGGTGGCTCAGTTTCTTGGAAGGATACAGTCTTCTTAGCCTTTGTTGGTTTATTCTGTGAATCCTTCTTTTTGATTATTTTCTTAAACATCTTACCCACATTAGCAAATCCTGGTGGTTTATCTGGATCGACATTGTTAGGATAATTGAAAGTTTTGGGCGGTTTCTTAGTGGCTCTGCTTTTAGGAGCTCCTCTATTACTAGTGGTTCTTCTTGCTTGGGTCATTTGTGTACCCAATGCAATAACACGATCAGCATCATCAACATTCACAATATCCTCATTCTCATTAGCTATGCAAATTCTATCATACACTAGTTGATATTTTCTATCTTTTGGATACATGTCACAACTATACTTCATGAATGAATCACCATAGTCCTGAATCTGTTGTTGTAGTTGTTCATACTCTTCAAAGGATTTATTGAACTTATCCATTTCTCTCTTGGTCAAGATCAAGGATACTTTACCATCTCTCTTTCTACCAGTTCTACCCATTCTTTGAACATTTCTCACCAATGAGGCAGTAGCATCAAAGAAAATAATTAAATCAACTTCACCAATGTCCAAACCTTCTTCACCAATGGATGTACACACCAAAATGTTATGCTTACCACTCTTGAAATTCTCTATAACTTCTTTTTGTTGCGCTTGTGACATACCTGTATTCTGTGCCAATTCTGAAGAGAAAATCCTTGACTTGTTTCCATTTTCCTTCATGATCTCCTTCTCTGCCTTTTTGACCTCTTCTATCTGCTTAAGTCTCATTTCTCTTTGTTTCTTGGTCAGACCAGAAGTAGACTTTGTAGAATTTTCTAAAATGAACTGTTCCGGATCAAACGCCTTTTTACCTGCTGATTGACCTATGAAAATATGTGGCTTCAACTTGTCTGGTTGGGAGGAAACATCATTTTGCCCATCAATAGTTTGTACAATCTCCAAAGCAACATCTCTGAATGACGAAAAAATGATCACTCTGGAGTTTGGGCTTTGTTGACCATCAAAAAAATCATAAAGCTCTTGTAACATCTTGTCGAACTTTGGATGCGTGGAGACTTCAAAGTTTTCTACCTCCTTGCCACCAACTTCTTTAAACAGATACTCTTTACAGCTCTCTAAACAAACATTAATATTTTCATGGTTGTAGAACATGATCATGTGTTTGTTTTTGGTCTTTCCTAGTTTAAATTTACTGTCAAACTCAACTTTCTTATAATGCAAACAGTGATAAAAAGTTCTTATACCAAAATGATTTAACTTTTGCATTAAAAATCCAAAGTCAAATAACACATTTAATAAAAAGAACTGATACCATTTCAACCCTTCTGACAAACTGCCGTTGTCCACCACCTTCTTCTTATTCTCCATCGCTATGAATGAGTTGATGTATGCCGGCTTGGGTATTGAGGGGTAAATGCCCATCTGTATAGCCTCTCTCAAGATCGGCATGACACAAGGCGACAAGCAATCTATGATTTCTGCAATGAACTTGTTTTCCATAGGGATCACTACACTCTCAGTAACCTCTTTCTTCATCATATACTTCTTCAAATCAGGAGATTCTTCAGTTCTCAACTCGATCTTGGAAACTTGCAAGTTCTCCACAATATTCTCCAACCCTTCAACTGTGTTTGTAGGAGTGGCACTCAACCCAATAATTCTGAAGTTGTCTTTGCAAAACCTGTTGATGTATCTGACGATCTTGACATAAGAGAAATTACCAGTTGATTTGTGACATTCATCTATGATCAAGAGTTTTATATCGTGTGGGGATAACGTCCCATTATAAAGATCTTTTTCTATAATCTGTGGTGTTCCTATGAATATACTATTCTTCTCATACAGCGACCCTCTCTCTTTAGGCTTTTTGTCCAACAAGATACACATGTGTTCCGCAGGTATACCGGTTATACCCAAACATGCTTGAATGATCTGTGCTACTAAAGGTCTTGTAGGTGCCACAAAGACTATTTTCGCCTTGGTAGTTGGTCCTGTATCTGGAATGTCAAAAGTTCCGTGATCACTTAAGACATCTTTTATACTCTTTTTCTTTTTGATGATTGGCTTTTGTTCAACAATGGGTTTGATTTTAGTTGTGTGTGTTGTTTCTAATGGAATCATATCCGCTTGTCCATCTTTGAGACAAAACCATCTGAAATAGTTAAGCATGATTGTTGCTGCTATGAAGGTTTTACCTGTACCTGTAGGGATAGCCACTAGAGTATTATTCTTTATACATGTCTCAACAATTTTTCGTTGGTACTCTCTTACTGGATAGTTTGTAGGGTATATCAGCGTGTCTATAGTGACTGAATTAAAAGGAACTGGCAATTCTAAACAATCTGTGTTAGCGTAATTATCATGAGTGTATGTGTTTGCATCTTCTTCTCCATTAGTTTCGTCTTCATCATCAGAGCTTAATCCAAAGTTTGTAAATAACTTTTTTGTAGGTTTATACACCTCAGGTAAGTTGTCGTAATCCTGAGTTACTGTAGTGCCTCTAGATCTCGTTCCATCCTTCTTGTTATCCATTTGATTTATATAGTTTTCCAAGTAGGAGTCATCGGATGATTCTGACGCCTCACTTTTTAGACTGATTGGTGATTCTGATTTCGGTTTTGATGAGATGTATTGATCCATATGTTTCTCCAAAAAGGAGTCATCGGAGTCTGAATCCAAATCAGACATATTGATTGAATATAACCGTGAGTTTCAAGGTGCTGATAGCACTCTTTTTTTCACATAACTAAACGATTTTTAAAGTATGATTTTCAACTTTTTAAAATTTTCGATTTTTTTTTCGTGTCACAGAAAAAAAACGTTCGACGAGGTTTTGGTGGCTAAGTAAAAGAAAAACGCGACTCACGTGCCAAAGTGTAAACAATAAATTAAAATCAATTGTGAGATTCTATATACTCCATTGAGTCGATGCAATCAATGCACTGTTCCACGCTATCAAAGAAGTGGTTCTCAAGGTTGGCCAATAGCTCTCTTTGGTCCTTGATAACAGAGTTGTACTTGGTAATCCATTTCTTGACGTTCTTTTGTTGATAGTGGAACACTCCACTTTGTGTGAACTGTTCAACTAAATCCAATCTATATGACTTGGCAAAGAAGACTATGATTCCTCTTTTGTAATAAGTCCCCATTATCAAAGATAGTCCCAACAAAGCAGACACATCAATTTCAATCAGATTTTCCAAATCAATAATCAAGTATTTTAGTGGAGCCTTTTCATTAGTTAAAATGCTGGAATCATCAGTAAATGGATCCTTCAACAATCCTGAACGGAACTTTGACGAAGAATTAGGACCATACTTTTCAAGCTTTATCAATTGTTTCTTCATGTCGTTAATATTGGCAAAATTCAAAGATCTAGGTGTTTCCACGATCATGATTCTTTCAAATTCCAAATTGGTGTTGTTACGATGTAGTAGACCTGATTCGAAGATCGATGAAGAATCGCTGTAAGTTCTTTCCATGTTTCCTGGAACTAAGTGAACTGGCTTGAATTGATTAGAGTTTATATCCTTGCCTAAAATACAAATCTTGGATTTGGTAGTTTGCTTTAACAACCCACTCATGGATATGATCAATCCCATGGAAATACCTAGTTGTGGAGACCATATTATAGTCAATAAGATAATAATAAACACCAGCATGATCTCTTTATAACCCCTAACTCTCAAGTAAAATGCTATATCTTTAGGCAACTCCTCTAAAAGGGTATAACTGATGTATGAAATAACACAACTTAAAGAACATTCAGGAAGAGAATTGAACCAGTGCAAGCAGTATTTAGTAACAATGGTTGTGAACACAGCTATCATAACTCCAGAAAGTGGAGTCTTACACCCAGATAAACAGTTTAGCTTAGTTCTTCCATAACCAGCAAAGCTAGGTAAACTACAGAAAATACCACAAACTAAATTGGCTACACCGATGACTGAGATTTCCTTGTTTGAGGCAATTTCTCTAGTTCTCTTACCATCCATGTCACTCAAGGATTTGTATGCAGCTGCACTTTCAAATAACCCAACTGCAGAGACAAATATACAAATATGGAAAACTTCCTTAAACAATTTGAATTTTGTCAATGGGTTCATTAAATAAATGGAATTATCTTTTTTTAACAATTCACCAACCAATGGCATATCCCACTTACATATTTTAGAAATAGTAGTTGAGACTATGACAAAGAGCAAAATTTCAGGGAAGAACAATAATTTAGGATATTTCTTGACATACTTTTTTTTTAAGATTCTTGTACCTATCAAAAAGATCAAACTTACTAACGAAATCCTAAAAGTTAAAGTGTTCACATCTTTCCAATGATTATAGATGAATGAACATTTTTCCCAAGAAGACCCTACACCATGGATGTGTTGTTCCACTAGCCATTCCTTAAACCTCTTATTAAGGTCAAGTTGTTGCATCAAAGAATTGATGAAGACGATAATGGCCAATGAAGAGATCAATCCTCTTTGGAAAGATCTTGACATGATATTGTCCAAGTATCCTTGTTTGGAAAGACCCAAGTACACCAAGATCAAACCTGATGTAAATGAAATAGTCCCCACAATGTTATTCACAGGCACAGCGTTTAGTTTATCTTTATCCACCCCAGCAGCCATGAAGAAATTGGTTTTTGATGTGATTTGTTGGATTGCTTCAGAAACAGCTAAACTTGGCAAGATTTGAGGCCCAATTACTAGTTCGTAACAGTTATTGCCAATCAATGCATAAACCAAAGGTGGGAAGATCAAACTGTATAATCCGGATTTAGGTGAACAATTTGCCATATGTGAAAGTGATAAAACCATTGGGATTTGGAATGCTGTTAATGTAAGACTGGATACAAGGTCGGATGGGAAGTTGGAAATATTATAGTTTGGTAACCATTGTAAAATTGTCAAGTATTTCGCTATTCCTTGGTGTTGATCGAAGTTGTCTGAGTTCAACATTGGATCGTCTATATTTTCAGTTTCATACTCGATGAAACCTTTTGATTTGTCCAAGACTCTTTTGGAAGTGGGTTTAGCCGCATCGGAAGGGACACTTAGGTATGTTTTCAAAACAGAGGTTGATCTCTGTTTCTTGCCTTTTAAAAGAGGTCTTCCTTCACTGTTCTGCATCAAGATTTGTGATAGAAAAATGTATCCTTGGTCTTGGCCAATTCTCTACTCCAAGAGAGATATGAAATACTTATGTAAAACTAATCATATATTTTTTTTCCCACAGATTTTTACTAAAAAACAAATTAAAGAGGAAAAAAAAAATATAGCTAAAATCTGATTCTCGCTGTTATCAAATGAAATTCAATCCATAAAAGCGAATGTCCTCAACGTATAAAAAAAGTGTTCATTTAGTCAAAGTTATATACAGTGTGAAAGTCTAAACTTAGTTTTGCTTACATTCAGGTGGTTGGGTCTTTGGAGCACCTGATAGTTCATCCTCTTCTTCTTCATCATCATCTTGGCTGTCATAATCTTCAAAGTCTTCTTCCTCATCTTCTTCTTCATCGGCAAAGTTCAAAGCTTCACCAGTGAACCAGTCAATAGCTTTAGGAATCAAGTTGGTCTTCAATTCCTCAGCAATGGAGTAATCAAGACCCATTTGTTCTTCTAACTCGTATTGAACTTCTGCAGCTTCTTCATCATCTTCGATTTCATCCAAGATAGTCAAATCTGGAGGACTGAAGAACTTGAAGAAGGATTCAACTTCAACCAATTCCTTCAAGCTTCTGATTTTACCTGTCTTCTTAGACTTTTGCTTCTTAACATTAACTTCAACAGTTGGGTTCAAGGCATCTGATTTCCATTCAATAGGCTCTTCAACTTCAGTGTACTTGTAAACCAATCCACCTTCATAATCAACTTCGCCGGCGTAGTAATAAGATTTGGTGATGATGGTGTTTTCAAAGTATGGATTTTCACCAAATTCAAAGATTAAAGAGTAACCAAAGACATCTTCACCTTCTTCATCTTTGGATAGTGGGATGTAATCAC
Source organism: Hanseniaspora thailandica (nom. inval.) (assembly GCA_030573475.1). Classification (NCBI taxonomy): domain Eukaryota; kingdom Fungi; phylum Ascomycota; class Saccharomycetes; order Saccharomycodales; family Saccharomycodaceae; genus Hanseniaspora; species Hanseniaspora thailandica (nom. inval.). The sequence goes on along the minus strand of JAJMDF010000225.1, from coordinate 45,779 downwards.
ATCTGATGTCCTTCAAGTATGCAAGAACTTCGGCATCTCTTTCGGTTATGATGGAAGAACAACTCTTCAAGTTGGATAAGGCAGTCAACCAGAAGGATTCAATACCGTTGTACTCCAAACCTTCTTGGACTTCTTCAGTTTCGTATTCTTCTTCATCTTCATCGAATTCTTTAGCTTCGAAAATATCTTTACCTTTTTGGATTTCTTCAATCTTAGGAGAGGCAGCACCGTTGATATATTGTTTTCTGGTGTTGAAGATCTTTTCAGTTCTTAACTTTTGGTATTTGGTGTTTAACTCGTGTAATTCTAATTGGTATTTGAATTCAATTTCGGCAAGATCATCATTTTGAGCAATCAATGCGTACATGATTTGTTTTTCTTCAATTGGCAATTCATTGATGTAATCACTTTGAGCACCTTCCAAGTTGTTTAATTCAGTTTGTAAGTAGGAGGATAATAATTCAGAAGGAGATTGTTGATTATCTTCGGAGTGAAGGTTCAGCTTTTTGATAAGTTCAGCAGGATCAATGTCGGTATTCATTTTTTTCAAGGATGGAGTGTTATTAGGGGTAGGAGCTTGTTCTATTTTGAAATCTTTTTGGTTTCTGTTTGGTTTGTTTGGAATAGGTTTGTTTTCAGTCATTATTGATTATCTTGTTGTAACTATGTTATTAATTTAGTTATCGTTGGGTAAGTGTATTAACTATTTTATTAACTTAATATTATTTATTGGTTGATAGATGAACTATAGATCTGTGTGTTTTTAAAAAGAAAAAGAAAAAAAAATTTTCTAAGAAAAAATGAAGAAAAAACATGGGATGACCCAAATAGGAAATATAATTATTATTTACCCTGACTAGTAATATACATCACGTGTGTTATTCTTATCTCCGTGTAAAAAAAAACATTTGACCGTTTCAAAAAAAAAATTAACAAATTTAAAAAACCATTAATAATCTCCGCGTTTTTTTCGTAATAACATAAATACTTTTCAAGGAGTTAAACAAATAAAATTAAAAAAATAACCCATCTGCACACCCTTCTTTCACTTATCTTAAATCCATTTTTTTTTTTTTTTAAAAAAAAAACAATTTATACTCTGTGTAAACCAAACACTATTAATACATCCATACACTTTCAAATCATTAATTTATTTTAATAAATAAATATTACACCAGCATCTCTCACCCATATCTAGCAAATGTCTCTATTGTCAAAACTTGGCTTTAAGTCATCATCACAACTTGACTACTCTTCCTTAAACAAGGATCTTCAAAACACTCTATCCATCGATGAATGTAAATCTTCATGTGAAGTGTCTTGCGACTCAGAAAGTTCTCCTTGGCCTCAATTCAAAAACATTGATTTGGACAAATCCTTATACAACACATCCAAATGCCAAACCGTCCATTTCTTGATTCCTACCAACAAAGACAATTGGAAACATGATGCCATCAATGAAGAATTTGAAAAGAAAAGTATTCCTGTTCAATTGAACTTGCTATTGAAAAACTACAGCAAAGTTGGCAGCTTTGGTGTCAATGTTGTAGACCAACCTATTGGTGACAACATCTTTGACGTTGATATCATCAAGTTCAAGAAGTTGGAAAAATTATATCTATTGCCATTCTTCATCACCTTGAATGATCTTGTATTGGGTGAATTAGAAGATGTTTTAGAAAAAATCATTCCAGTGCTGACAAACACCAAAGGTATTAAAACCAGAAACCAATTAATTGAGAAGCTTAATGGATTGTTAGATGGCATGCAATGCTTTGTCACCCCGTTACTTCTAAACAACTTGATTTTATTGTGTTCCCACAAAAAAAGAGATAAAAGATGTTCCATCACTGCTGGGATTTTAAGAAAGGAAATCAATAAGGAAATTGAACATTACAACTCCAACAACACCAAAGTTGTAGATAAGTCAGATGTTTGGTTTACTAACCATATTGGTGGCCACAAGTACCAAGCCAACATGCAAATATACTTAAACTTTAAAAACGACGATGAAACAGAGGAAGACCCAAACAAAGAAGACGGAAACTTGTTTATCTGGTTAGCCAGAATTGGTGTCAAACACTGTAAAGAAATTGTCAATGATTTGTTGGTGAAAAAGGGTGACACCAAAGAAGATAGAAAACTATTGTTGACTGAAAAAGTCAGATGTGGTAAGAGATATGACTGGTAGTTGATCTATCTATGTTTATATACATATATGATATTTATGATTATAATTCATCTTGATTTATATTCTTTAATCTTTCTTGCTCGTCTAAATCAATCAATGTAGTCAAAATTCTCTTTTGGAATAAAACATCCCTTAATTCATCTTCACTAATGGTCTTGGGTTCTGCACTTAACTTTTGTAGAATTTCATTAGTAGCAATGAACTTATTGCCCAATGTCTTTTTCCATTCTCTATAAGTCTCCATAATCTCAGTGTTTATAGCATCGTTATTTTCATTGGCAATCAAGTAATCAATCAACAATCTTTCATAATCACTGCCAACACTCTTTGCAATGAAATCCTTGATCTTAGGCTCAGTTCTTGATCCTTTATACTCAAACGATCTTTCAATGAAAGAAACATCATCCAAATCCAAACTTCCAGAGAACATCGATGTGAACCATTCGTCTATCTTGGTGAACACCTTCAACCAAGTTGGAACTTCTTCTTCAATAATTTCCTCCTTTTCGCTGGCATTAGAAATATGAATAGAAGTTTCTGTGTTTGGAGGAATGAACTCAATCACTGGGTATCCTGGCCATCTCTTACATATTTCAAAACTACCAAAGATTTCACATTCAATTGACATGTAATCGATATTAACCTTTTCATCAAAGAACTTAGGTAAGTCTTCAAATTTCTTGTTGAAGAATGTGGTTGGTAGTACTGTTGAAACATCTAGCTCAGTGTGATCATTAGACATGGTGTCAAATACTGGTTTAAGTTTTTTACAGTGGGAACACCAGGTGGTGTAGTACTTGACTAGGGTGTAATTGTTGTTGTTGACCTTATCATAAAAGTCTTGTAATATTCTGACTTCCTTGACATTAGAGTCTTTGGACATGACTGGTGATTGATCTGCTGATGTCAAAACAGACAGAAGAGGAAGGATGAACAAAGCCAATTGTGATAGCAACATTTATCTATAGAATTGGTGATATATTTGGTATGTTAAGGTACAAGTTTAACGTGTTTATGCGGTTAAGCAAAAAAAAAAGAGACTGGAAGAAAGCCACTTCGTTTACACTTTTAAACAAATTTAAAAGTTCACGAAAATTAGAGCTTATTTTTTTAAAAAAATCAATTTTAGTAATAGATTAGGCAATGACAACCCCCCCCAAAAGGAAAAACATTTTCTATTAGCATGTTTAATAAGAAGAAAAGTGGCAATAAGAAGATTTTATCGTTTGCCGAAAGTGAGGATAAAAAGGCGGCATCTGTTCCTAAAAAGAGAAAGCTCAATATTTCTGAAGAACAGCCAAAACCATTATCTACAAAGCCTAAAAAGGTTGTAGAAATAGACGACATTGATTTGTCAAAGTATACCAATGATCCATTGTTGACATCCACAAACAACATAGACTTCTTAAAGCAAATAATGAAGAATCAGAATACTCTCATTTCAAGCATTGATAAACCCATTACCGATGAGGATAAAACAATTGTGAATATCTTATCATCAGTGAAGAATTACCTACCTGCAGAGAACAAACATCATGTAACTCTAACTTATGCTCAATCTTTAGACTCCAAAATAGGCTATAGATTTAAAAAGACAGCTATTTCACATATAGAAACCAAGCAAATGACACATTTCTTGAGATATCATCACGATGGTATAGTTGTTGGGTTCAACACATTCGTTGAAGACAATCCAAACTTGAATTTCAAGTATTATCAAAACACCATGAGTTATTTTATCAAAAAAGATGATAAAAAGATAATCCCGATAATATTAGATCCTAAACTGAAAATAAAAGAATACATAAAACACAACAAAGATGTGAACTTGAAAACCAACTACGAAAACGGTTCAGGTGCCAAGAGTATATTTGTCTGCTTACAGAGTCATTTAAAAAACATGGATGAATCATGGATGGAAATATTAGCCGTTCCAGATGAGATATATTACACCATGGAAAAGCTCTTCCTTCACATAAATGAAAAGCTGCCGCATATCAAGAGTTTCATGGTTGAAGGAGGTGCTACTATAATCAACAAGATGATTGAGCAGAACAACAACAAAGAGTTCATTGATACTACCATCTTGACCATTGCGCCAATATACCTTGGTAGTGAAGGTGTTTCTGTAACACCAACCATCAAGGAAAAACATACATTGAACAATGTTGAATGGGTTAAGGGCAGCAACGATAGTGTGCTCTTAAGCAAAAGATAAAAAACCAGTATATTCCTTCCTTTTTTAAAACCTTATTTATTGATGTATATAGAAAATAAACCTCCCCTATAAACAAATTCTATAACTTGCATATCTACCTGAAGTTTCTGAGTTTCTGATGATCTTCACAACATCACCTCTCTTCAAACCCAGATAAAGAGCGATTGGATCTGATTTTTGTATTCTTGGGAGTTGAGATTCTTTCAATCTATATGTTTTCAAAAGTTCATTCTTTTCTTCTTGGTTCAATTTCAAATGTTTTGGAACCAATACGTGTTTGGTGATATTCACAATCAAGTTAGTTTCATGGAAACACTCGATGACCAAGTCCTTGGAAACAGTAGGAATCAATTTCATGGCACTGGAGGTGATACCTAATTGGTAGATGAAGATACCGTTGGTGATTTTATTTTCTGTTAAGTGTATAATGAAGTTTTTCATGGTTTTGATACCAACGTTCATTTCATCGTTGAATTCAACCCACAATTCACCCAAGTTAGGGAACTTTTCCAAAGACTCTTCAGTTGGAGTGGTCTTGAATGATAGAGTCTTACGTACTGGGTTACCCATGGAGTCACAGTGCTTGCTCTTGAATTCCTGTAGAGTCATTTGTAAATCTAAGTCTGAGATTAAGTATCCTCTATCTTTACACATTTCCTTGACTGTTTTGTAAGTTCTGAACAACTTAGAAACTTGTCTATTTAATTCATCATTGCTGGACATTATGTATTATTTGTGTATATGCTGTGTCTATAGTGTGTTTATGTTATTTTTCAAAAAAAAATAAAAAAAATTAAAAAATAAAGTTGAACAAAGAGTATCTTTATGATATGTATAATTACAAGGTCTCCTCAGTTGTGTTTATTAATAAAAAAACCGGTATTGAACTATATGGATTTATAAGAAAATAGGTTTATTATTGGTGTTGTTGCAGTCTACACTTTCTTAGATTAAACATTTTAACAATTTAGCAAAAAGTTCCAAAAGAAAAAAAAAAAGAAACTTTTCTCCAGGCAAATAAACACACACTCATGAAGGAAAATTTTTCTACCTTGCCTAAAAGCTTCACATGTGCGCTACAGTGGCAGTTTCCGTTTTGGGCCAAAAAAAATTAAAATAGTCAAAACTGTCATTCAAGGCAAGCAACACCTGCTGTAAGTCACGTGTGTTGAAAGCCAACAACTACAAACAATTAACCTCTATGTTATCCATATGTACATGTTTTATAGTCAAATAATATATAATAGTAATGATAGTACAAACTATCTCTTGACCCAGGTGAATCCAGCTCTGGCACCCTTTTGACCAGGTTTCTTTCTTTCTCTTTCTCTTCTATCTTCAGTCAACAACTTGACCTTACTTATATGAACTTCATACAATGGGTTATAATTCAAAAGAGCCTTAGTCAAAGCAAACATAATAGCTTCAGATTGAGACTTCAATCCACCACTTTCAACTTCACAATAAACATTGAACTTTTCCAAGGCATTGACCACCTTCAATGGATAAATCACATTTTCTCTATACTTGATATATTCAAAATATTCATTCAATGTCTTGTATGTAGAGTTGATCAAGATCTTTGGAGATTGACCTTCCTTGACTTTGGAAATGAATACATTGGCCTTGGCATCCATTCTGATGGCACGTCCATGTGCTCTACCAAGTTCATCAATTTGTGGACCTCTTAAAACTTTTTGACCATTGATTTCTTTGGTATGGTTGAACTTTTCTAATTTGGAATTTTCAATGGAAATATGTGATTGGAACTTTTGTTGTTTGGCTGCAGAATACTTTTCTAATAAGGAAGATACTGCCTTGTCAGTCATCTTGATGGTGGCATCCAAGGAGTTTAATCTGATCAAGTTTAGTTGTAATTGAGCCTTTTCGTTTTCATTAGCGTATTTAGGAATAACCCATAATCTTAGTTGTTGTACAGAAGCACCTTCTAAACCATTTGGTGCTGCAGTAATGAATGGGTAATATTTTTCTATTAGTTGTTTTTGAACTATGATATCCTTGGTGATTTCACCCTTGTTCTTGTAAAAGATAGGTTCAATAGGTTTTTTAATGACTTGGGTATTTGGCTCTAGGAAATTGACCAAAGGCTTGACTGCTCTTTGAAATGGAGCATTGGCTGGTGGTGCATTAAACAGCAGTTTTGTAGATTTGAACATAATATATTGACTGATGCTTAGATCTTCGGTCTTTAGCTTGTTTATTTAGCTTAATAGTTTAAAGATCTTTTTCATTTATGAAAATTTTTCTTTCTAACGATGTGAAAATTTTTTTTTCTCGTGCGGGAAAAAGTAACCCACAGATACAAGTTTGATTAAAAAAGCTGGTTATATCCGACAATCACAACTTTTCAAAATGACTAAAACCCAAAGCCTGGATTACAACCGCCAATGACTACTAACAAGAGAATACAAATAAAAAAGTGCTGTGGGTTGAAACAGATAGACGACATTGAATATATTTTAAACAACAACCATGAATTGAAATACACCCACTTGGGGATTATTCTGGTTCCTAACAAGGGAAGATCGTTCCCCTTATCTAATAGTGACAAATTTAAAACTCTTATAGACAATTACGATGGTGATATCAATGTAGTTGGTGTAGTTCAAAAACAAACATTTGAGGACATTGATTCTATTTTAGAGAATAATGAAACTTTACCTGTCACCCATATCCAAATACACGACTCAGCACCAGATTGGTTCAACATGATTTTAAAATTACATGAAAAGTATCCATCTTTGAAGTTTATTAAGAGATTTGTGTTCCCTAAAGATTGTGAGGTTATCAAGGAAATAATACAAACAGATAGTTTTACAAAACAATATACAGACCTGAATCAAAACTTGTCAATATTGTTTGATTCGGAAAGTGGAGGAAATGGAGAGGTTCAAGACTGGGATGGCATCAATGATTTCTTACAAAACACAGATAACATTAATAAATTCAACATCATAATTGCTGGTGGATTGAACCCCGAAAATGTTTTACAATGCATCACCAAAATCCAAGGAATCAACGGTGTTGATGTGAGTGGTGGGTTAGAAGGAGATGTTGTAGGAACTAAAGATAAAACCAAAGTTATAAACTTTGCTAAAAACACAGATATTTAATTAATCGATAATTTACTTTTTTAAAACTTTTAATACTACTTGTTATATATATTCAAAAAGAATTAAAACATTTAGTTACCGGAGATGAAGAACCACTTGTCAATGGACTTGTCAATGGTAGAGTCTGGTAAAGCAGAAGCCTTTGGAATAGCAGCATCAGAAGCAGTGGCGGCGTTGCCCAAGGTAGAGTTGTCCAACTTGATATCCTTACCGTCAATGTTACCAGCGACTAATTGCTTCCAAGATTCATTGGTTTCAGCAACGATGTTCAAGGCGTATTCTCTATTCTTGGCTTCACCGTTGAAGGCGAATTGGTTTTCTGGCTTACCATCTGGGATCTTGTAGATTCTGAACCATTCGTTAGTGGCTCTTAACAAACCTGGGTTGTGCTTTTCAACATCTTCAATGTCGTTCAACTTGGAGGCTAATGGATCGTTGATGTCAATGACAATGACCTTCCAATCAGTTTCACCTTCATCTAACAAGGCCATGACACCTAAAACCTTGACTTGCTTGACTTCACCGGTGTAAGCAATCTTTTCACCGATTTCTAAGACATCTAATGGATCGTTGTCACCAACAGCTTGGGTGTCCTTGTGGGAGTGGTTTGGATCTTCCCAAGTTTGTGGGAAGGCACCGTAGTTATGAATGTAACCGTGGTGAGGGAAACAGTTTCTGACGAATCTTAACTTACCCTTCTTGGTATCTTGCTTGATTGGGTTGAAAGAATCTTCCTTGATGATTTCTAACTTGGCGTTGGACCATCTTGGGATTTCAACAACCATGTTGAAGATTGGGTTTTCTGGAGTGGAACCTTCAGCATGTAATGGGATATCGTGGAATGGAGAAACAACCTTACCGGTGTTCTTGTCTTCGATGTATAATTGGTAGTCCAAGGTGTACTTAGAACCGATTTGTCTAGTAGTGTAAGCCATTATTGGTTGTATATAAATGTTGCTGGTTGTATAACTAAAAGATAATTTTATAGATCTAATGACTGCGCCTATTTATAAACAAAAAAGAATATATGAACAAATGCCACTTGTTATTTTTCTGTGGTGGGCAAAAAATTTTTCACACCAAAGGGTTAAAATTTTTCCCTAAAGCTGTGTAGAATTTTTTCCATCGCGTAAACTTTGTGTGTTGTTCCACACATTTTTTTAAGAGTGATTGAAGATGCCGTATATCCGACAAAGAGCCTCTACTTGTACTCTACAAAGTCTTGTCTACACATTGGACACTTCCCTGCTGCATCTGGCACACATAGCCACTTCTCTATGCAATGGAAATGGAAGTAATGCCCACAAGTACCTTTGGCCAACGAACACCCGTTGTGTACATTGGCTATGCTCTTGATAAACGTTCTATCACCAATATCAATCCGATTCACAATTTTTTCTTTATCAACTCTTATTTCTGAGGGCACTGTACAATGACAACAATGCCTGCTGAAGGATATTTGGCAAATACCACATATATATTCGTCTTCTTCTTCGTAATCATCTACCATTGCATCATCATCTAGTTCATGATTAACAGATGGGCTTTGTAATAGAGTTTCAAGGTAATTGTCTTGTTTAGCTTGTCTTTCATTATCAAAAGACACTTGATCCAATGCTTCCTTAGTAAAGTAGGTAGTGCCCACAAGCTGTACTGACTTAACAGTGACCTTCATTTTTGGTTATAATATGTTATCGGTGTTGATAAAGTTCTTCTTTTGTGAGAAAAGTTAAGTAAAAAAAAAAGAGAGAGAGAGGTTATCATTCCCTCTTCGCTTGTGTAGATAACGCGTAAGGCTCAAATTTATCTAACAAAAATTCTACTGATAACAGTATACAACTTATTTATGTTTATTATGCTCAACTAAAGCAATTCAACAGCTTTGCTTTGAAAATGTATTTTTTTATCTTTTTATTATAAATTAATAACTACTACATGGCATTCAGAAATCATTAACGACCTAGGGTAATCTCTCCTGTAACACATCCGATCTTGTTATCGTCATCTTTACCGTTGAATGCTCTGACCAAGACAATGTACTTGCCTGCTGGTGCTTGTGGAGGGATTTCAACTTCCTTCATCAACTTGTAAACACCTGGTGCAACTGGACATTCAAGACCTAAATCGTCCTTGTTTTCATATAACAAATCACATAAGTCAAAGTTCTTCTTCAAGATTTGTATCAATCCTAATTTTACAGTCACTTCTATGTATGCGCCTTCTTCTATAGTATCCAAAATCAAACCAGTGGCAGACATGACCAGGTTGCCACCAATCTTAGGTGGTTGGGGTTCCATGACCAATGACTGGATGTCTAAAATGTGGTTTTCAGAAATCTCACATTGTTCTAGTGGAGTGTTTCCTGGGATTGGGGACCCGTCTGGGGTGTCAAGAGTGAAAATGCTGAACCCGAAGATACAAGTAAACAATGAAACAAAAATGAAGTATACAGATTTCATTATAGTAAGTTTTGTAGTGGTTGTTGATATAAACTTCATTCCCTTTAAAAAAATTGTTGCAAGAAAAATGAAAACACAGCCAAAGTAACTTTTCTTCCCGCCTTTAAGCTGTTTTTCCCTCCACTGATACTAACGTTTTGATAAAATTTGAAATAAAAAGCCTTTGATTATTATCTTCTATGATTTTGTTGTCTTATATAATTTCCGCAAGATGTGTATACCATGTGAATGCATTATAGGTGGTCATTAGTTTTATCTGTTCATTAATATTACGCATTATTGTGTGTTCTATGTGTATTTTCCTATGTCATCACCACCATCTCCTTTGAAAAAATGATGGCTTTCTAAATTATTATTATTATTATTTTTAAAGCTATTTTTATTCTTCATTATAAGAAGTATCCTGACCTAGCAGCAGCATTGTTCTGGTCAGTCTTCTTACCTTTAGAGTTGTATGAGCTGTTGTTGGTGTGAGAGCCTATGTTCAAATGAGCAATATCATGATCGATATTACTTTCATCAAAGTCGTCATCACTGCTTTCTTCACTAGTGACTTCTTCAGAAGAAAAGTCATCCATATCCTCATTGTCAATATATTGGCCAGGAACAGCAACAGTACGTGCTTGTTGTTCAATGGTTATGTCTTGGTTACTTAGTTCGTTCAATTCATCATCATCGTCGTCGTCATCATCACTTTCGTCATCCATGTTGACTGCAGTAAATATCTTGAATTCTGGATCCAAAGTCTCATCAACCTTCATCAAAGAAGCACAGTTACCACATCTACCACAATAATTAGGAGCAGACCAGACTGTTACAACATCTCGCTTGTCAAAATGGTATCTGAAACCTTCCATAACCAGTTGATGTGCTCTGGCTATAAGTTTTAAGCCATTAACGTAATTGAATTCCCTTGCAACCTTGGCACCGAATAACCAACCGGCACCTCTAGGAGAAACTTGCCAAGCATCGACATTATCTGGATCTGACCATAATAAATCACTGAATCCACCTTCATGTGGAACTTCTTGTGCTCTGCTCAATACTCTAATTTGGTCCAACATTCTTATTTCTGGAGACAACCCACCATGAACACATAATATTTCACCATCAATCAATGCAGCTAAAGTCAAGAAATCAAATACTTGACAACATAACTTCCAAACTACGGAATTACCATACTTATTGAGACACTCTTCATAAAAGCCGTATACTTGGGTGATTTGTCTAGATTCATGATTACCTCTAACAAGAGTGATTCTTTCTGGGTATTTCAACTTCAAACACATCAACAAGGTGAATGTTTCAAGTGAGTAGAATCCTCTGTCAACATAATCCCCTAAAAAGATGTAATTAATCCCATTGGAAGGCAAACCACCACCGGTTCTGAACAATTCTAACAAATCATGGAATTGTCCATGAATGTCACCACAAACAATCACTGGGGTGCATACAGGTTGGATATTAGATTCTTCCATTAACAAGTCCTTGACGAGCTCACATAGCTGTTTCATTTCATTTTCTTTAAGTAGTTCACAGTTCTTGATTTTTTCCAACCAATCATCAGGATTAGCTGATCCTTGATTGGAGGTTGCTGCAGAACTTATGGTTGAGATAACGGGAGTTTTATTAGCTAATGCAACAGACATGTTGTTGTTTTTGGTATATGTGTTAATTTAACGATATATATATCTATATTTCTATATAAAAAAAATAGATAAGATTGTTGTTGTTTTGGTTGATGAAGATTGAAGTAATCATCGCATAATCAATTGCAAAAATACCATTAGTTTTTTAGTAGAAAAACTACACTCTAGAAGGGAAAACTTAAAGCTAAAATGAAAATTTTTTGGGTAAAAAAAAAAATTTTTTTTTCCTTAGCCAAATTTCAAATATTAACTGTGTAGCGTTATCATAAGAAGAAATGCCAGAACGTATCCTTTGAACAATTCCGGGTAGAAAGTTACTATCGTTACATAAAAAGGAATCACTTCAACTTTAGCAATACATTTGGGAACATTACTTGTCTTAGTTCTTTAGTGGATCCATCGTTTATTAATAGAATCACTCCAAGCTTTGATACTATGTTACCCTTGATATAGTTCAAGCTGATCAATGTCTCAACCATATCGATCCAGCCATTATTAATTAAAAATAATTCAAGTATAGTTCTTAATGAAGTGCAAGTATAACTCTTTAAATCATGTTGGTTTATCAATTGAGATAAAGTAACATTAACGTACTCATACTTCAACTTATTAGTCTGTGCTGCTAAAACAGTCAATCTTAATACATTCTTGAACATCACAAGCATCATATTTTCAATGATGAAATAGTACAAATTGTTTGATAACAACCATTGTTTGTTTTTTCCTAACCATGTATCAAAGTCATGATATTTAGCTGATTTGACTATCTTCACAAGTTCTTTTATATTCTCAGATTGATGCTCACTTGTCACATACTCATCCAAACACAATTTAGTCAAAGTGTAAAAATCAATTAATGTCTTAAAGTTTTCAAAATATGCTGGGGTTGAAGATCCTACATGACTCAGTTGTTCATATTTAGCTAAAACTCTTTCTTGAATCTTCAAAGATTCTAAAATATCTTGATTGTTCACCAATAGCCACACTGATTTGTAATAATCGATGATCAATAGATTGTTCAATGTCTTGGCGTTTAGTTTATATTCATCCAAGTTTTTTAGTTTCATTGGGATGTTGGTATGAATAGTCTTCAAGTAGATACCATTATTCTGGAATGACTTAATGATTGCTGGTAAGATAGATATAAGTAGTTCATGCTTTATAGGAAGGGTTTTATTCTTATTCTTTAATTTAGGTGCTTTCTTCTTTGTTTCGAAATCATCGTAAATGGAACTTTGGCCGTCGTTTTTGGATGAAGCCAATGGTTTGATGAGTTGTAAGATTTTAAGTACAGATAAACCTAAATTCTCTTTCAGTTCAAACTTTTCATAGGTTTCGTAATCTATAGTGTCAAATATGTCAAGTGTGTATATTAATGTATCATGGAACAATTGTGAGAATTGAGTAGCCACTTCCAAAGGCAATGCTTCAATGTTTAAGACAATAGTCAGAAGACTGTTGAAATAGTTCCACATGTACGGTATATTATTGAATGAGTTTCCATAGTCAAGGTTCTTGATACACTCAAGGTAGCATTCAATGGCAACGTTGATGTTTTCAACACATGGTTTAGAAAGTTTCAGCGTTTCATTTTTGAATTTATGTGTTGCTGTATTATCTATCTTTTTCTTAAGGATGTTTATGTACTGGTTTTTGACAACGTCTATAGACAAAAACTTAGGTATGTTCTTACCTTTGGACACATTTGATATGAAGATTTCCATCTGTAAAATGGTGTGGTGTGTTGGTTCTTTTTTGGTGATTCTAAAGTATAGAGTAAACAAGTTTTAAGATTTCTTATTTCTTTTTTTTTTTTTTTGGTGAAGCACACTTTGGGAGTCAAATTTTTGGTGGTGTAGTCACGTGAGTTTAAGGTGTATTAGAACAAAACACTATCCACAACAAGGTTTAGAACGTTACTATTATTATGTGAAAAGTAAGCCAATATAAGGAATAAACAAAGCAGCTAATTGTTTTTTTTAGTTAAAGTTTTGACTGTTTATTCTAACTAAATCCAACTTGATTTTCACTCTTCTGAACAGTCGCCTCATGCTCATCCCACCTTTAAAAACTCGCTTCATGGAAAAAAAAACAGAAATCAAGTCTAGAGAGAAAAGTAAAACATTTCAAATAACCAAAATACTAATCACCAAAATGAATAGCTCTAACACTGAGACAATCACTGCTCCGTCTTACTTTAAAGACAACCTAACCAAATCACTTACAGCAGTACTAAATGAAAAAGTAAGAATAGAACTTAAAAACAACCACATTGTATACGGAACTTTACAAAAAATAACAGACTTCACCAAGATGAACATAACCCTTTATAACGTTGTTCTTAAAACACCCAATGATACCACCAAGCTGAAAAACATAGCTATAAGGGGAAACCACATCAGACACATGATATTGCCTGATCTTGTGGACCTTAATGAATTAAAGAAATTGGGTAAACCATATAGCATAACCGTTGACAGCAGCAAGAAGAGAACACATCTGTCTTACGATGATAATGAAAATGTTGTTTCTGATGCAAAGAGAAGAAAACTTAAATAGAAAATGATGTTGTTATATATATTGTTATAGATTCCATAACGAAGACGCACTGACTAAATCGAGTAAGGTTAGGATTTCGACTTGGTCAAATATCCCATCTTTGATGTTTTGTATGTTGTAGGTAAATGGTACACTATTGAATTCCAGTTTTCCGTAATCTAGAATTGATAAAGTGTCTTGATTATTTTCTATTTTGTTAATAAAGTCGATGTACTTTCCAGGTGTATGTTTATACAATAATTTCATGTATATCATAAACAAAGATAACAAATATTTCATGTTTGACAAGTTGGTAACATTCTTCTTATCCAATATGAAGATTATACTTTCCTCTATTTCACTTATAGGTACATGTAGCGATTCTATTATAAGTATAAAGCTGTGGAATAGTTGTGTACCCAGGCAACAATATATTCGATTGTAATCATGACTAGGTGAATATTTCTCTAAAAATATGTTTATTATGGGTATCAATGCATTTGTTCCTGTGACTTTTGTTAAAAGATTGCCTTGATTGAACAATAAGTTGAACCTCTTTTGTGTTTTTAACAGCTGCAGCACCGAATATGGGTATATTCTGGACTCATATTTATTATCATCATCAAATATTGGATTCTCATAAGCCATATTGTGACTTGTTCACTTTTGGTGTTTTTATCAGATTTTTTTAAAAAAAAATTGGAAATTTTTCCAATTTTTTTGCTTTTAGATATCAAATCAGATAATCGTAATCAACTCTTATAACTATTAAAATTACTAGCATTATATAAAACTATACCTATAATCATTTATCTATACACAAGTAGGAATATAGCAGAAAACATGCAACAATCTAATCGAACAATTTCATCTTCTTAACAATGTTGGCCTTTTGTCTGTTCATGTATAATTCCTTCTTCTTAGCAGTTTTCTTCCAGTTGACAATGATGTTATCCATATTGGCAATGGCATCATCCATTTGTTTCTTTCTAGCCAATTGTCTTTCTTCTCTTTCCTTTCTCTTTATGATTACATCTTGTAGTTCAGTGACAACATTATTATTTATGTCTTCAACCTTTTCTTCAAAGAATTTATCTACTGTGGTGTATTCCTTAACCATCTTCAAGTTTCTGCTTAGTTTGTTGTTCTTGGTTAAATCTATGACATTATTGGTGACTGGTTCAACAAACTTACTTAGTTCTTCAGTGGTGGTCAAACTTTCTGGTCTAGGTAGGAAGTCTACAATACCGTATCTATGACAAGCATGATATAGTTTCTTATAAGCATTCTTATCAAAATCTGGTGTTTCCCAGACTTGGGTCAAGGGGTTTATGCTTGGTAAGAATGGGTTCTTCAATGGATCTAAACTTGAAGTAAAAGTCTTCTTGTATTTCAGGTTAGGTGGGTATTGAGTAAAGAATGACTTGACATTTTCAGGTAGGTTTTCATATAAGTCGTTGTAAACTTTTTCTTCAGGCTTAGCTGCGTTTTGCACTATTTGCAAAGCCTTGATATGTTTCAAAGCGTTTTGAACACTTCTTTCTTGACGTAAAACTTGAGTTAATCTTAGCATTATGTGTGGTGCTATGGTTAGTACCACTTCATTTCATATTAAAAATTGTTTTAAAGAAGAAAAGTTCATATGCCTTTTAGCGTTTTTTTTTTCTTCTTTGATGAAGTGAAAAATTTTCTTTGGGGGAAAAAAAAAAGAAAATTGGGTTTACTTAATATATATCTTATGTCCGACAATAGTCATTAGTATTCTGATCTCAACTCTACAATTCTATCCCATTCAGGCTCACTACTCCAGTAATTGACACATTTGCTCATCAGCAGCTTGATAGTCATCTTACATTTATACTCCCAGTTTTTACAAACCAAGGAGCCATCAATTCTACCATCCATAGGACCCAAGTTTTCATAACTGGATAACAAGTCTTCCATCTCTTCAACTGCTTTCACAAATACTTCCTTGTCAGTAGTGATGGCAACGTTGTTGACAACATTTCTGAATGATATTTCAGCATAATTCAAGGCATTCCAAGGTCTGGTTTGAAGTAATTCGTATCTTGATAATATTTTATAAACTTGAGAAATTTCAGGGGTTTGCATTGATGCAATTTTAGTTGGCAATTCCTTTTCAAACAAGCTCACAAGCTTGGTTTGGTAAGTCTTAGAATTGTTCTCATTAGTTAATTGTTCAAACAACTCTTGGATGACTTCAATATCAATCAAGTTTTGGGTATCTAGTAACTTAGAATATGTGTTCAAAACATCGTTCCATCTACGTAATCTCAATGATAAAATCATCAAGTTTTGAATAATTTGCCAGTTACTCTTGGCTGTGTGTTGACTACTGTTGGTGAAAGAAACAGCCTTGCTGAATGCAGCATGTGATTGTTCAAACATGTCCAATTCTAACAAGGAAGCACCTAAGTTAGACCAAGCCTTCATGTTGGTGTCATCTAATTGAACACATTTTTGGAAGGCCAATCTGGCTTTGCTCCAATCTTCATCTTGCATGGCAATACATCCATACAAAAAGATATTGTCAAATGAAGATCTCATGATGTTACATTCATCAAAATGAGCCAATGCACCCTTTAAGTCATTCAACTTGTAGAAAGTATACTTTGCTAAAGAAATCTTGGCATTGGTGTAACGACCTTCATTCCAGGCCTTTTCCCAATATGCAGGATCTTGTTTGATATCACCTAAAATACTCAATGATCTGTATTCATTTGGATTTTCAAGCAACCTTTCTTCCAAAATTCTTAAACCTTGTTGTTCTTCACCAATGGCACAGTGACATAAGGCTAATTCATTGAACATGTGTAATCTCTTGTATATTTCCATAGCAGACTTGACGACGCCTAACTCCATGTACTTCTCAGCCAATTGACTTTGTAAAATCCAGTTTGGTCTTGGTGGGAGTAAGTAGAAAAATTGGTTGTCGAAGTGGAAGGTAGAGTCTTGTAAGTCATTGATCAATTGTTCCATTTGTAACAAGGCTCTTTCAATGGTCTTCGCTTTACCAGTTTCAATCAAAGATCTTTCCCATAATGTGTAAGTGAAGATTAATGAATTACAACCTTCAATGTTTGAAGTAAGTCTTTCAATAATGGCCATTAATTCTTGTTCAACTAATGGATCTTTGGCAGGAGAAGATATCTTTACAGCTTCCAATCTTAACAAGAATTGGATTTCATCAAAGAAA
Organism: Hanseniaspora thailandica (nom. inval.); assembly: GCA_030573475.1. Taxonomy (NCBI): domain Eukaryota; kingdom Fungi; phylum Ascomycota; class Saccharomycetes; order Saccharomycodales; family Saccharomycodaceae; genus Hanseniaspora; species Hanseniaspora thailandica (nom. inval.). Next base: position 28,373 of record JAJMDF010000225.1, on the reverse strand, counting down.
GTTAGCTTAGGTTGTTTGTTGAAGTCTAAGCTAGATAAATTTTCTGGTACTTCAGCAGATGTGGCTACTGTCTTTAAGAACTTGTTATTGTATTCAGGTAAATCCATGTTTTCGTCTTCTTCCTTTTCGGCCTTGGTGAACACAGGCTTGTCTAGTAAAGTTTCATGATTCAACTTAAAGGATTCAATAGAGTCATCTGATTGCTTGAACATGTTGTTTTCAAGTTTGATTTGTTCTTCAGAACTTTGTGCAAGGATAATCAAGTTGTTGTGGAATTTGGTTTGGAATTTAGTTCTTTGAACCTTAGCACCAGTTAAAACATACTCCATGTTACTCAAAGCAACATACTTGTCCAAAGATTTACCAGCATACAAATGTTCATTGTGCAGAAGAACAGACACTTTACAACTTTCTAGGTAATACATTTGTATAGTCTTTTGCTTTAAAGAAATGTCTTGTATAGAGCTAGTCATTTTGTTTATAATGTCATCATCACCACAGAAGAATGATTGTAAAACGTTGATTTCTGGATCATCAGCTAATAAAACACTTTGGGTAAAGAAAGATAAGTGGATACTCAAAATTCTGCAATACCAGTATATTATTAGCAAATTAGAATCAGTATTATTCTTCATATCTTCAAGATCACAATTGTTGGACTCTATTAGTTTTTGAATTTGTTCTTTGATAGAAATAAATAGATCAGCCTTCTTCAAGAATGCATATGGTGAGCGACCACCAATGGATAGCTTTTTAGCAGTTTCCATGTCCATCTTTTCAGGTTGTTCCTTTTCGATGTTGGTGAAATTAGCTTGGATAAATTGCTGGATGTTTTTGATAATTTGGATCAATTCATCAGATTCACTTTCATAGTCGTTGGTGCTGTTAAGCAAAAATTTACAATGAGATGCTATATTCATTGTACAGTTGGTTTGTGTGTGGTTTGGTTTATCAGCAAAGATGTGGAGATGATCATCTTGAACAGAATATTTTCAAATTCACCACTTTGAACAAAAGTTTCGATTTTTTCTTAGCTAAGGATTTTGGTTAGCTACCAAAAAAAAAAGAAAAGTGCGATGCTTTTGGAGATGTGTATAAGTGGTATGAACAAGTGGTCAATTTGTACATTGTATATGATACATCTATAATTATATTTCTAATAAGCTAGCTCTCAGGCAATTGGCTGCTATGATTAGTAAACTTTGCGTTCAATGTTGTAGTACTATTTCTATGGTTATATCACTTTGATAGATGATACGGGTAGCGTTTCAACACCGCTGTTAACTCCGAGACGCGTCAACTTTTTTTTTGTCTGCCTTATACACGTACCATTTCAAAAAAACACCCAAAAAATTTATATTTTTTATTTGATTTTACAAGTTAGACACGTAAAATTAATCAACTATCATCATTTAATAAAGACATTACAGAGAACCATATACAAAAACATATAAAATATAATAGACAATGAGTTTTGCTAACGACTCTTTTGACAACTACGGCGGTGGTTTCACCGAAAACAACGATCAAGTCCAAGTTATTACCAAAAGACTAGCTAAGCCAATTTCCGTTGGTATGCTAAACTGGTGTAAGAACTTTTCCAACATGCCTGAAAAATCCAATGATTTTGCCTCTCAAAGCTTTAGTGAAATGGGTTCTGGTCCTAATGTTGTCAAGTACGAAGACATGGAAATCAATAATGTTCTTTTCACTGGTTTCATTTCTGATTTAAGTATTCAATCAGGTTTCAATATTTACAGAGTTGATGATGGTTCTGGTTCTTTTGATGTTAGATACTACAAACAAAACTCTATGGGTTTAGACGGTGGTGACCAAGAAGACCAATTTTTAGACCCTGAATCTGAAGCCAACAAGGAAGATGAAATTGATGAAAAATTCAGAAAGAAAGATTTGGTCAGATTCAGCGGTGCTACTAAGTTATCCAACGCTAATGTCAATTTATCATACGTAAGAATGCACAAGGTCATGAACTACAATGCTCATATTGAGATGCTTTTAGAAGCCTGTCAACAATATGCTATATCCAAGAACATGTTAAACGAGTATGGTGATTTACCAAATGGTTCTTCAGGTCAATCTGGTTCTTCCTCTGCTAAAAAGAGTTTATTCTTGGATACCAACTTGAGTATCTCTGATAGAATTTCTGAATACTTATTAGCTGTCAGAAACAAAGTTGGTGACATAGGTGTACCTAGAAGAGAAATAGAAGAAAAGCTAAGTTTGGATGCTGAAGCTGTGATGTCTGCCTTGGACGATCTAGTATCCATCGGTAGTGTCCATGAAGAAGACGGTACCTATATCTTGATTTAGGAAATTTGTTTATATATATAACTGAGTTTAATATTATACGTTGTACATTTGAAGAAGTTAGCTGTCTGCGTATGCTTGGTCAATCGCCTCAGACCATCATTTTGTTTACGCGTCTTTATCTCAAAAACACAAAAACACGTTAAAAAAAATTGGAATCACAAAAACCAGCATTCAGTGTGATGAAGTCAAACCCATGTGTTTAAAAATCCTGGCTGCTAGGAATATACACGTCTAAGATTAATTAGTGTTGAATTATGAAAGAACTTCACAGCCTTCTCTTAAAGATAGAGTAACTTGTTAGCAGCACCAATATTCAGATATACCTTCAAAGATGAGAGCTGCGTTATTATTGCTACATACCTTAGCTTTCTTCACATTAAGAATTAATGCCTTTGTCCACCCAATTGAAATCTTTGGCAAGTTCTTTGTTGATTCAGTTACCAAACAACCATTTTTCTTGAAAGGGTTAGACTACCAACCAGGTGGTGCTGCAGCAGTTAACAGCAAAGAAGATGTACTATCCAATCCACAAAAGTGTGCCAGAGACATTTTACTAATGCAAGACTTAGGTGTCAACACCATTAGAGTGTACTCTGTAAACCCAGATCTAGACCATGATGTTTGTATGACAATGCTTGCCACCTCAGGTATTTACCTAGTGTTAGATGTAAACTCACCATTGCCAGGACAACACTTAAACAGATACGAACCTTGGACTACTTACACCACTGCTTATTTGGAACATGTTTTTAAAGTTGTTGATGTCTTCTCTAAGTATAACAATACATTGGCTTACTTTGCAGGTAATGAAATTGTCAACGACAAGAGATCAGCCAGAAACTCGCCTCCATTTGTCAAACAACTTATCAGTGACATGAAGCAGTACATGGTCAAGCACTCGCCAAGAATTGTTCCTGTTGGATACTCAGCTGCGGATGATTTAGACTACAGAGTTTCACTATCTAAGTATTTAGAATGTGAACATGAAGATTTCCCTAATGGATCTGTTGATTTCTATGGAGTCAACACCTACCAATGGTGTGGTCACCAAACATTTGAAACATCAGGCTATGACAAGTTGACAAAGGCTTACCACGACTACACCAAGCCAGTCTTCTTCTCTGAGTTTGGATGTAATGAAGTCAGACCAAGACAATTTGAGGAAATAGAGGCCATGTTCTCTCCATTAATGTTCACAACTTTTTCAGGTGGTTTAGTTTATGAGTACAGTTTGGAACCAAACAACTATGGTATTGTCAAAATTGATGAAAAGAAAAAAACGGTTACTATCTTAGATGATTACAAGGTCTTAAAGGCGATGTATCACAAAGTACAAATCCCAACTCCTGAGGAAGTTGCCAGAGAATTGTCTAACTCTGATAATCCAAACTTTTTCAAGAAGATTCAAAAGCCATCTGTATGTGAATCTGAATATAAAAATATTGAGATTACCAAGGAACCATCAAGTGCCATGGGTAAAGAGTTCATTGTTCATGGTATGGACATTACACACACGCCAACATTTTTGGACTTGAACAATGGCGATTTGGATGTCAAGGACTACATAATTTATGATGTTGACGGAAAGACTGAGTACATCAAGCCAAGCAACATGAGAGTTTCCAAAACTGTTGACATCACTGAAATTACAGACTTTGAACTAGAAAGAATTCATTATAACAAGGAGAAGAGTGCAAGTATGTACATCACTGAGGACTTGATCCTTTGAAGAAGAAAAAAGAACCAAACATTACTAATGACTTTGCTGGTGTTATATAAAGTCATCTTCTGTTTCATTTCAAATTATTGATTATTATCTTTTAGACTTTTTAAAGAAAAAAATGTTTATAAATCAGATTACAGATGAGAAAAGCAGATGATTAAATGTAACCTATCAAGAGTCAAATAACTACAACATATCATTTACTAACAATTATAATCTTATAATCGATACCACTAATTTATTTACAGGTACTGTCAATGCTGTTAATAACAAGTTAATGTATGGAGCAGCAGCAATTGCTGTATTACTACCATTGCTATTGATTTCCAAAAACTAATCAATATCTATATACATCAATCTTATTCAATTATTCCTTTTTATCACCGCCAGGAAGTAGAGATTCGGCATTTGAAGAAGAGCCGCCATCTTGATTTCTCAATTTCTGTATAGTTTCCTTCAACTCTTCTGGAACTTCGCTATCCTTTAAAGCATTTATGTCATAAGAAATTTCTACACCCTTTTTCTTCAAGATATCTGCCAAAGTCAAATTCTGAACGTTATCTTGGAATATCTTCATGTGGTCAGAGATCAAATGACGGTTTTGGCATTGTGGACATTCGCAAATGACTGAACCTTTGTAGTACCCATGTTTGGTGATTTGGTGTGATGATCTATGTTGGCACTTCTTACAAGTGAAGACAAGAAGGAGTTTGTCGTTAGGGTTGTAAGGGATCTTGAAGGAGTTGAGTCTCTTGGAGATGTTTCTGTATAGCAAGGATCTGATCATTGGTGTGTGTGTGGTCTCTTGGTGTCCGTTTTAGGAAAAGTAATTCGTCCAAGCGGGAAAAAGGGTGGAATGGAGAATTGTTTACCCTAAGAAATTCTTGTTGTTGTTGGTTTTTTTCCCTTTTGGCTGAAGTTTGTTTGTTTTTTTTTCTCTTCTTCTTCTGGTGGTAGTCACAGTGTTTACATTCCAGATATGTTGAGACACCAAACCAGATAAGTACAGAAGATGTCAGATAAAGAAGTAGGTTTGTTGAAGACCAGAATGCCAGATTTTACAGCAAAGCTGAAGGAGTCATACACCAAAGCCAAGAAGACAACCTTGGAAACGGACCCTTATAATCAAAACGACTCTGAGCTGGATAGCACCGCAGTTGATCATGAATCACCTACAAAAAAGCACAAGAAACAATCAAGACTCACAGAGCCTCCTGTTTTGATGAAAAAGAGAACAGAATCTATAAGCAGTGATAAGTCCACCAGTGATGGTGAAGAGCGGGAATTATTAAGCAAGCCCATTGCATTGGCTAAACTAACACAAGCATTCAACCTACAACACGAAGTTGACGAGGAAGATGAATATGAACAAAGCTCAACAGTAGAACTTGATTGCAAAGATAGATTCTTCAAGAATTGTGATTTCATCAAAACCATCAAACACGAGAAGGACTTCGCTGAAGATAAAGAACCTAGCTTGGACATGTCAGCACTAGTCAACATAGAAATGACAAATACCAAAAAGCCTATTTCTTCACCTGAGCAAACCAAGTATTATGATGTTGATAATTATAAAGGGAAAAAGCAAGACAAGGAGATAGGAGCAGATTTGTTGATGTACTTGGCCTCATCTCCATCGGCATCTCAAAAGCTGAACAAGAACATGACAACTTCACCAAGACCTACAAACTACTCATTGAACATCCCACAGTCACAATCCACGTACTTGAACTCAGACAAGAAACAACAAGGTGATGCATACGGAATATACAGAAACTTGAAGAAGGATTACGATCACATGTCTGCTCCATCAACAGTATTGGATTATGATGGCAGCACGATGTTGACGAACCATGTATCATACAAGAACAACAATGTAACATATCAAAACACACAAGAAAAACCAAGACAAGGCATGAACACTGAGAATGCACATCCAAACAAATATAAGTTGTTGTCAACACCAGTTGCCAAGAACAGAGATTATTTCGGGTTGGACAGTTCCATTCTCAGGTATGCCACCATGTCTGGAGGAAGTGTTGTTCATAGCAATTATGAGATTCCAGACGTAGTATTATTAAGTGGGAAGGCTGATTTGAACAACAAGTTGAAGGCTGCTGAAGAGGATGATAAGGAAGTATCAAGAGTTGTTGAGGAAGATGTTTCCTTAAAGGGATTGGATGAAACCAGTGATGAAGAAACCGAAGAGTCCAAGCCTGCTGAATTGAAACCAAAGGCAGAAACCAAGAAGAATAAGAAGAAGACTCATAAATACGATGGAGAAGAAGGGTTTGACATCAATAGATTGTTTGTTACTCCCAACATAAGCAAGTCAGGTGTGATGTCGAATGACCACTCGCACCACCAGATGATTGATAGTGTGATGTTGAACAAGGTTTCAGATGCTATACACCACCAGCCACCAGCCACCAACGATGATGAGTAGACTATGTATTAATTAAAACTCCAATCTTTTCTTTTTTTTTTGCTGGTTCGGAGAATCTTTCCCAAAGGGGATATTTGTTGATACTTGGGGGAAAAACGTGGGCCAAGTGCGCACTCCTAATATTTCAAATTTTTGATTAGAAAAGTTTCATTTCGTACTTCTTTTGGAGGATTATCTCAACTAATGGCATTTTGAAGAAAGCTTCACTTAAACCAAACACCAAGTATCAGCTTAATGGAAAATGTCTTCTAATAAGAACAACAGCGCTAAGTACACGGACAACCCTTACTACCAGACTAAAAACTCTAACTTCTTGGGGAGAAGATCATCTGTTGTGTCCAATGTACCTTCATTCATGACATCCATCTCCAGCATCAATTCCGAAGTTTCAACTGATGAACACAACTCCGACCAAGAAAATATGGATGAGGATGATGTTTGGTATCCTATGGAACCATTGAGAACCAACAACTCCACAAACTCAAGCTTTGAAGGATCAATGGGTGGCACTGAAACTGCGTATGCTTCAGGAAATCGAGTCTACAATGAACAAAATAACGAAGAACCCGGAACTTCGAAGTATAGTTCAACTGAATTTTTTGAGTACAATGTTTTAGAGAAGTTTTCCTTTGAGGAATGTATTGATTTGTATAATAGAAAACATCCAAAGAATCCAATATTGAATACAAGTTTGAAGTTACAAACATCCATAGCAAGTAGTGAGGCATCTAATAACAAAGTCACTTTTGGACATTTGAATAAAGTTGAGGAGGATGATGTTGAAGAAAAGGCATCTGATTTGTTGTTATCAAACAATTCATCAGACCCATCAACAAAGACATGTACTAAGGACTTTTCAGAGGATGAAATATTGCCAACTAATTATGTCGTCCCTAATAGATTCTCCTTATTTCATTTGTCAAGTGACTCAACAATACATGCTCCCATCATACCATCATTACTTCTAAGATCTAAATACAACAGCTTTGAATCCTTGTTGAAGAATGACTGGTGGCTACACTCTACTTCCCCAACAGATGATGAATTGAAGAAGATATGTAAGAACTTCAAGATCCATCCTTTGACCATTGAAGATATAAGATTGCAAGAAATCAGAGAAAAGGTGAACTTTTTCCCTAATTACTATTTCATCTCATATCCAACATTCAAGAACTTGGAGATTATTCCAGTTTATATCATAGTCTTCCACAATGGAGGAGGGATTTTGACCTTCCAGTTTGGAGATGAAGAAGTTACACATTTCAAGACTGTAAGAAAGAGAGTTAGACAATTGAGAGAGGTTTTGAAAGTTAATGCAGATTGGATATCTTATGCCATCATCGATGACATTACTGATTCCTTCCAACCGGCAATAACTGATCTAGAACTTGAAGCCGATGTCATTGAAGATTCTGTGTTCATAGCCAGAGACTTGAACTTTAAAGAAATGCTTCAACGAATTGGTGAATCCAGAAGAAAGACTATGACCTTGATGAGATTACTCTCTGGTAAGAATGATGTTATCAAAATGTTCATGAAAAGATTCAACAGCAATCACAACAACGAAACCACGGATTATAGAACAAACATCAGTCTTTACTTGGGTGATATCCAAGACCATATTTTAACCATGCATTCAAACTTACTCTCCTTCGAGAAGATTTTCTCAAGATCACATAGCAATTACTTAGCACAATTACAAGTTGAATCGTTCAACGCCAACAACAGAGCATCAGAAATTCTTTCAAGAGTCACACTTATAGGTACGATGTTACTCCCAATAAATGTCATTCCTTCACTATTGGGGATGAATGTGAAAATCCCAGGTCAGGGCCAAAGCAACTTCGGATGGTTCATTGGTGTAATTCTCTTCTTGGTTCTTCTCTGTATAGTCACCTTCATCATTAGTAGTATATGGATGAGAAAGATCAAAAACCCAGACACTTTGAATGAGATTGGTGAGGATCAAAACAAAAAATGGTACCAAATTTTGTTGGAGTACTGGCCGTTTGTGTACCTCAAGAGAAAGAATCAAATTGATGATTACAAATCCGAAATCAGTAGGGAAGTCGAGGAAATCACTAGTAGATTGCCTCCATTGCCTAAATATTAAAGTAGAAATTAGCATCTATTTCCGAATGCATTTTTTATATATATAACGAGTTAGAATCTTATTTATTTGGACTTCTTTTGTTTCTTGTGGTTGCCTTGATGTTCCTCATCAACTATGGCATCGAAGTTGATAGGATACTTTTGTCTCCAATTGCTTAATCTCTTACCCTTCTTCAACATCTTTCTTCTTTCCTTCATGATTTCTTCTTTCTTTTTATAATTGGTGAAGTTCTTGATTGGCATGAACTCATTCAATTGTTCATCTTCAGCAGCAAAAATTTCTCTTAGTTCTAAACCAAAGGAGTTTGGTGAGACTTCTCTATATCTGAACTTGACATCCTCTTGTTTTCTTGATCTACCTCTTTCTTCAGGGGCTTTGATAGTATCTATAATGTTTAACTTCTTAGCTTCCAAGGCGTTCTCAATGACGTTGTCTAGCTTATTAGCATCTTTCTTAGCTTGTTCCTTTTCCAATTGTTTTTGTTTCTTCTTGGATAATTTCTTTTCAGACTTGGGGTCCTTAACTTCTTCGACTTCTTCATTTTCCATGAATTCACCATCCATGTCAACTGGAGCTTCATCACCTTCGTTGTAGAATTCTTCATCAAACAATTCATTAATCAATGCATCCCAGTTATTCACATCAAATTCACCATCAATCAACAAGTCACTCAACTTGCTGACCATTTTCTCATCAATCTTCTTACCATATTCCTTTTCAATGCTGGTGATTATATCCTTCATTTGTTTACTCATCTTGGTTTTAGTTTTTTGTACTTGTTGGTTGATGTTTGCTGTTTCCTTCATCTTTTGTTCTTTTTCATTCAATCTCTTCTTTTGTCTTGAGGATAATTGGTCTCTTCTTAAAGTAGCTTGTTGTCTGGCATATGAAACAACTTCAACAGAATTTGGATCTTCGTATCTGAAATTATAAGCATTTTCAAACTTTTCAGCAGCTTCATCAAATTCATCGTCATCATCAACAATGTTTTCTATGGTCTTGTATTCATCTAGTTCCTTGGCTACAGTGATCTCACCCTTTTCATTAATAGTTTTTGGAATCCAAGCTTGTTTGTCCAAAAATTGTTTCAAGAATTCTTCCTTCTTTTCATCATCAGATTCGTCTTCTTTCAATTCAGGTAGGTTATCGGTGATGGCTCTGATGGAAGTTTTCTTTTCCTTCTTGGTAAAGAAATCTTCACCATCGCTGTCTTCCTTGTCACTCAATTCAGCATTAATTTCATTGATGATTTCGTTCTTTTGATCATCTTGTTCTTGTTGATATGTCTTGAATGGCTTTTCTTCTTGATCTTTAGAAAGAAGTAAATCTCTTTGGTAATCTTTTAAGTATAATGGCTTGTCTGCAATTTTTCTTTCAACTTCAAAATGCTCATCCTTGAAGAATTGATTTTCCTTGTCTAATAACTTGTCTAGTTCGTTGTTTTTTAATAAATGTAAAACATTGGAGATATCCTCATCGACTTTGTTATTAATTAAATCACCGTGGTCGTCTTCTTCTTCTGAAGAAGATGAGGAGGTGATGTCCTTGTTCAAAGTTTCTTCAGTTTGTTGGTTAGCAGCTTTGTTCTTGTTAGATCTTCTAGCCATGTTATATATATATATGTGTGTGTACTAGGTTGTTTGGTGAGTGAAACTTTTAAACATCTTTATGATTATTTTTTAAAAAAAAAACTGAAAGAAGTTGTATAGCGTAAACGTCTCTAAAAGAGGAAAAGTCGGTCATAGCGAAAAAAAAAGAAAAGAGCAAAAATGGTTGTTTTCGGATATAAGACAACATACACACTACACAGGTATATCCAACAGATTGATAACTATATGATGTATTTGTTGATACAGCAGTTCAATATTTTGTTAACAAGAGAAAAAATGTAGTAGACAAGCTAATTATTTACTTGTGTGTAAACAGCTGTCTGTAAAAGTAAGCAATGTAATACTTCACCATTTTATAGTTCCCTGTCTATACACCCATTTGTACCAATTTTAAAAAACTAAAAACAAACTGATTACACATAAACTAGCAAAACTACAAGCTTTACCACTATACTTTCACAATTTTACTAACTGCAATAGGATTGTTATTTATTAGTAGTTCATGTTTCACTGTTATCACCGTGTAGCGCTTACTCTTTAAACTGCTGTAATCAGCTGTGCGGAAATTTGCTACGCTTATAAACAACACATTTGGGAAAAAATACACACACAACGATAAACCTTAATACCAAAACCCATAAAAAACAAGTTATAAACAAATATGGATACTCAGATCAATCACAGGAACAAACCTTTCATAATTAAGTTTTTGAACCACCCACTTTCCAAAACATACATAATCCCGTTGAGTTCATCCATTAAGGCGAGATTACAAGCCTTATCGGCAATCTTCTTATCTATCTCCTTGCTTCTAATCATAGACAGCAGCATATACTCCAGAAAGAAGTTACCTAGTGAAAACATAGGAGGGATCAAGGTATGGGATTACATGAACTACATACTTTGTGTTATTGGGTACATCATCATAAGCGGCATACCAAAGCGAGAACTTTTGAACAACCAAGAGGATGATTATGATTTGTATGGCAATGGCAACAATAGCACACAATTGAAATTTGTCTTGTTCTGTGGGTTCACCATCCTTGGATTGGGGTGTTCAGGAGAAATAGTCAGATTCTTGATCAATTATCTGTTGAAGAATGATTCAGGTGTCCCTCTGGAATGGGATATTCTATGTGTTGGTTTCAATGCTATGTTTTCATGTATTTTTGTAATGTTGAGTTGTATGATCTTATGGTTAGGTCAAAGTTTGGACAACAGCGATAACGAAGAGTATAGATTGACCTTATAATTATATATCAAGAGAATAAAGAAGATTTTATATCTGTTACATTTTCAATTACACTAATCATTCTTTTTGCTTTTTTTAAAAAAAAATGTACATAATAAAATTAATAACTAATTTAGGCTAATAATTTAGCCAATCTTGATTCTCCTAAAACTAATCTATCATATTCAGTAAATTCAAATAAGTCTTTGGGTAGAGGAATGCCCTCGTATGAATCAGTATGCTTTAGTTCATTGAACCAATCGGAACACATGGCATCCAAACAACTCAATCTCTTATCTGGGTCATAGCACAACAATCCCATCAATAGATCAATACCATCCTCGTCATTCAGACCCTTGAACACACTTTGAAATCTTTCTCTTATTGAACCACTAAACAACTTTTCTGAGAATAATGGTCCATCATAACTTGGGTTAGATAAAAATACAAATCTTTTATCAGGAGGTCCTAATAACTTTGATATTTCTCTTAACTGAAGAATAGGATCTGAACCTTGGAAAACAATCTTTCCTAACAACATCTCACCTATCACACAACCTATGGACCAATTATCTATGTTGACGTGGTATTGACTCTTTCCTAAAACTAATTCAGGAGCTCTGTAGAATCTGGAACAGATGTATGCAATGGATGGGTAGTTGTCAAGTTGTTTAGCTGAACCAAAGTCACATATCTTCAATAGTAAAGTATCTGGGTCTATCAAAACGTTACTTGGCTTTATATCTCTGTGGCATATGTTGGTGCTATGTAGATATGACATACCTTTTAAAAGTTGGTATGAATATGCTTTTATATGAAATGAAGGAATTAACTTTTGAAGTTTGCTGTATTTGACAATCTCATGCATCAATGTTTGAGGTAAACATTCCATACACAAGTGTAAGTATAGTTGTTTGGTGTAACCGGGAACAGCTGAGTTGGTGCTTGATTTATCTTTGGTCAATACGTAATCTATGAAATAGTAATATAGCTTGATGATATTTGGATGGTTGGTTACTTTAAGTATAGCTAGTTCTCTAGATTTATATTCGGTTTGAGCCAAGACTCTCTTGACAGCAAACGGACCTTCCCAATTGGTTTCAGGAGCGTTTTCCGTTGTTTTATTCTCTTGATATTGTTTCATCTTTTGGTTGTGTTTATCTAAGTTGACTATGTAAGCCTTTGACACAACACCGAAGGCACCATGGCCTAAACGTTTGTATTCCTTTATGTAGAACTTGTTGACTTCTTGAGTCAGATTATTTGTAACTTCTGAGGTAGTATATTCTTGAACTTGTTGAGAAGAGCTCATTGTTTTGATTATGTTATATTATAAAATGCGTTCTTCTTTTTTTTAAAAAAAAACAATAACTAAGTTTGGTTTTTACTTTATGTTTATATCTGGTTTATATAGCTTTTTCTTTTCTTCTTTAATTAAATAAAGAAGTAAATAAATGATATATTAATTAAAGATGTTCTTTACCTTCACACTGTTAATTGACAGACAATAAGAGAGTAGAATAATTGTTTATAAGAATTTACCCTTTAAAAAATTAAGAATAAACAAACCCATGAGTAAACAAATGCATTCCGCAGTGTGTTTTTTATCTCACCCAAAAAAGTTGCTGTAATTTTTTTTGGCCTTAGAAAATAACACAGCAAAGAAAAAAAAAACAAGTATGCTAGGCAAATTAACAACTTAGATTGCCTAATCGGGTAATCTAAGTTAACTGGATTTAAGCTTTTTACATCCAATAAACGGAGATAACGCATTATTTATTTATGAATACACCATCTAAGAATATAAAAACTCCAAGAACTGTCAAATAATCATTGTGATTGTTTTATTAACTCCTTTAAACGCAATTTTAACTTGATTTGTTTCAATTCCAAGGATAACTCGGAAAGTTGTTTTTGTAGACTGGCTAGAGTTTCATCAACTCCACCGCTACCATCTTGAGTGGAGACCTTATTAAGTCCTTCGTTGGGTCTTTTTGTTGACATATTAAAGTTGTGTATCCAGTATATATAACGATTCTGGTTTTTTATACATCTATATTACTTTTCCAACCATAATATTCTACATTAAATTTGAAGGATTTTGTTATCTTACATTCATATACCTTTCTGCTGACATAAGCAAAATTCTCCCCTTAAATTTTAGCAAGTTCAATCTTTAGAAGGTTTGTGTACCTTTGATTAATACCTTCGGCTGACAAACCTGCTTTCTCCAAGTCTACCTTAAATTTGTTACCAACATTTTTACTGATCTAACTCAAACATCAACATTCTTTAATGTCAACTTCTTGTGTGTGTGTATGAATATGATAGGGTAGAGTTACTTACCCAAATGGAAACATTCTCTAATTTTTTACTTATTTGGGACATACCAGCTATTTTTCTCTCTTTCTTGCTAATAGCTTCTTCTAACGCTAAACAAACTTTCACGTAGATGAAAAATTTTTCTTGTTCATTTTCTAAAATATCATCAACTATTATAACAAATACAAGTGCAAAAAACCCAAAAGAAACATACATATATATAAATATCACAATGTTGAGTATTAGATCTAGGTTATTTAACTTCAACGCAAAGCCATTTGTATTTAACCAATTTAGACTAGCTTCTTCCCTTCCTAATATCCAAGCTACAACTATATCTTCAGGTGTAAAAGCTGTTGATGGTGAAGAACTTAAACAACAAATTTTAAAAGAAGCTGAACAAGCCGAAGCCAATCTTGAGCTAGTCAAGTACTCTTTGGATGTCATTTTCACAAAGAATAACATAAAAGTATCATTTTCCGAATACTTTGATAACAATGAAAATATAGATATAAATGAAGAAGTAGATTACCACGAATTAGTAAAGAGTAAATTAAAATTAAAACAAAAACTAAGATGGAAAACTTCTTTAGGTGCCATAGGTTTTAAGAATGCTGCCAAGAGACAACCAGAAGCTGCAACTGTTCTTTGTAAATACGTCAGCAACAAAATATCAACATACTTATCAACTGGAGATTTGATTCAATTGAAAAAGACTATTGTTGATTCTAAATCAGGTAAACTAATTAAAGATAAATTCAATACTGAGGCTAACACCGTTATCAAGAAAAAGGCACCTCTGTACTTCAATTTCAAAGGATTTGCCAGCACTAAACAACCATTCATGCAAGCTTTGTTAGGCCCAGAAGGTGAAGAATTGGCTCCTTACATTGATGTTGTTGCTGATAAAACTGGTACCAAACATGGTGGTAATAAAGGTAAAAACGTCAGAAGAGTCTAATCTGGATTGCTTGTATATAAATTTTGTCATTAATTTTTTCAAAAAAATTAAAATTACTGATGTGATAATAAGACTAAGATGAGATAACGATGTGGAACTATAATTTTTTAAAAAAATTGAAAAATGATTATCGGATGTAAAAAAAAAAAAATAGGTTTATGCTTGAAATTCGGAGATAAGAATATTCAATTTAGACTCAATGAGTTAGAGTAATTTTTTTTATTACATTTTTTTTACTCAAAAAAAATATCAACCACATTTGTATTTTTAATTTACAAAAAAAAAACAAATTGAAAAATAGTCTTATTATTACCTAAATAGGATATATTTACTAGTAAAAAAAATTAAGATCCATTCTGGGGTTTTTTTTTAATTCTACACAAATCAACTAGCACAATAACAGTTGGCTTTTATTTTTTTACAATAGACTTGCACACAGGTAATCTTGCTGCTAACATATTTTACTAGTAAAAAATAAAAACACTTCACTCACATGAACACTTTAACAATTGCGGATTCTTGTTTAGGAGTTTAGTTTCTTTTTTTTTCTTGTTAGTAGTTTTCCCCCTCTAGTGCGGCAACTTTGCTGGTAGTACGAAAAAATAAAAAATTTTCGTTCTACTAGGCGGAAAAAGCAAAAAAAACATCTGAATTTTGGCCTCTTTTTTTTTCCTTCTTGTAATTAACTTTTGTTCATAATAGTTCTTAAGAATCTTAGTAAAGAAAGAAGAAGAATACCTATCTGAACCAGACGAAATCATATATACACAATGGCTCCATCTGGTATGTACTAGTGAATAACAACCATGATAAAGAGACCCAATTTGCATAGTGGGCACCATTTGAGATTATGACAAAGGACGAGTGATACATAAGAGACCAATAAGACAAGAATTAATGAGTGTTAAAAGATATAATGAATGATATAATGAAAAGGATGATGATATTTGAGGAATATTGACATACATGAGATGATATAATAACATTTTTTATAAGAAGTGATGAACCAATATTGAGAATATGAGGAAGTAGTTAATAACAAGTGGAGAGTTATAGAATATGATCCAAAATAGTATAGCAAACAACAGATTATGGAGAATGCAATTACAAAAGTTTGATTGAAAGAAAATGAAGAAAATATTGAAGATATAATTACAACTGAAAATCAAGAATCAACATATGATACGAGAAGATATAACGGAGAAATAACGACACACAGTTGAATGAAATGATGTTTATATCAATGGATGTTATACACTACAATACTGATTGCTTGGATAATTAATGCTGATCGTCAGTAGTCAAACCTCCTCAGAATGAGCATCAAATGTCAAATACATATAAAAATAATGAACAGAACTATTGAGACATGTCAACACATATGAAATCGCAATTTATGAACAACACATCATTACAACTGTCTCTTAGACTTAACTCCTACAAATTATAATGACCCAAGTGGTAACTACATGACAACGGGACTTTTAATAACCAAACATAAATCCAAAATTGAATTTTCAAACATTACTAACAAGTATTTCCCAATTATTTAATTTACCAAATAACATTACAAATAGCTAAAGCTTCTGCTGCTAAAAAAGCTGTTTCCAAGGGTACTAACGGTAAGAAGGCCTTGAAAGTCAGAAACTCTGCTACTTTCAGATTACCAAAGACCTTACAACCAGCCAGAACTCCAAAATACGCTTCCAAGGTTGTTTCCCACTACAATAGATTAGATGCTTACAAGATCATTGAAAAGCCAATCACCTCCGAATCTTCTTTAAAGAAGGTTGAAGATGAAAATATCTTAGTTTTCCAAGTCTCCATGAAGTCTAACAAGCACCAAATCAAGAAGGCCGTCAAGGAATTATACAACGCTGAAGTCTTAAAGGTTAACACTTTAGTTAGACCAAACGGTACCAAGAAGGCTTACGTCAGATTAACCGCTGACCACGATGCTTTAGAAATCGCTTCCGACATTGGTTACATTTAATCTGGAAATGTTATATATGAACAAATACCTTTATATAAAATAGAATCCACTTCTTTGTAAAAGAAGTTATAATCAGATTAGTACAGAATAATAAAATAAGTTGTTTGTTTTTTTCTAATAAAAGATGAGTTGATGATTGTCATTGTTGACTCATAAGTGTAATCTTTGGCAATATTAAAGTCAGAAATATTATGGTAACTAACGAGAAGTGTGTTAAAGCGAATAGTTAATCCACTGATTAATATCACATTTACCAAATAGATCACCAATTAATCAAAGACATCATTTACATATCTTAAAGTTTTAATTTTCAAATGCACGGATGGTTATCTCCGCATTTACACTCAAACACATCTCACTATTTTGTCTTTTTTTTTTTTTGTTCGTAATTCTCCCTTAGATAAAACTCTTACACAGATAACAAACTACATTTAAAAGCAACCAAACACCAACTACACATAACTATGACCACTAAAAAAGATTTTCTGTTGCCTAGCGACGAGTTACCTCCACCATCATATGAACAAACCCCAAGCAACTACTACATGCTTGAGGATTTTGAAAAGCCAATATCAGAATGTAATATCTACATCAGAACAATATTCCAAAAGAGAGTATTTAAGTTATTATTTTTCCAAATCTCATTCACCTTCTTAGTACAGACATTATTCTACAACAACATAATACCAACATCAATTTTATCCAATGGATTTGTTTACTGGACGAGTTTCATTGGTTCTATCATAACTCTATTCTCCTTATTGTTTGCCATCACCCCAATTTTAAATCCTGATGGAGAAATCATGAACTTAGAGAACAATCAATTCGGATGGATGATTTCATACAACATGCAATTATTCCTACTCTTTTTATTCACCTGTTTTGAATCATTAATGATATCTTTTGTTACTATCCATTATAATAAGAAACAATTGTTAACGGCTGTTTTCATTACTCTGGTGATCATCATCACCGCATATGGAGTTTCTAGTTATAAGGCCTATCAATATGAACAATATGAAATGAATAATAATTTGGATATGTTGGTGGATGAGGATAATACTATGAGTATGATCTACAAGGCCATGTGGTGTTTGACATCTGGATTGTTTGCATTTGGATTCGTGTTGATTTTCATTCCTCACTCATCTGTAGCTGAGTTGATTTTCTCATGGATTGGAGCTGTTATTTTTACGGTTTACTTGTTTGTGGATATGTACATGGTTTTCAGAAAGGTTAGACCAAATGAAGAGATTAGATGTTGTGCCATGTTGTATACAGATATCATTAACTTGTTCTTGAACATTTTGAGAATAGTAGCCCACAACAGTGACAACTGAGTGACGTTGTGACTTGATTCTATTATATAAATCAGTAGCTGTATTAGTATGAAGTGGCTGATCAATCATCTTAAACCATGCATAACAATTTTTTCAAAAAAATAAATTTAAAAATTTGTTTATATCTTCTTATTTTTTTCAAAATTTCTTTTTTTTTTCAAATTTATTCACATCTTCATCAACTTATATCTAAAAAACCAATCCCCCATACAACCACAATGGAAGAACCTGTGAATAAAAAACTTAAAAGTGATATTTGTGAATTTGTCAATCCAAAGAACAACAAACAATGCAAATCTTTGAAATCTAGTCAATCCCCAATCTATTGCACAAACCATATTTTATACTTCAAAAAATTAGAAGGACGTAAGAAGCACAATGATTTTGATAAAGTCGACAGTGTTTTAGGAAAAAGAATACCATGTCCACTTGACAAGAATCATTCTTGTTGGGAAAAGGAATTGGAGAAACATATGCAAAAGTGTACAAAGGGGAAAATGTTGAAGATGAACGATGATCAAAAATGGTACAAGAACAATTTCAATATAGGGACTGAAAAGGAAGTCAAGGAAGTTGATGAAGCTAAGATTTTGA
Organism: Hanseniaspora thailandica (nom. inval.); assembly: GCA_030573475.1. Lineage (NCBI taxonomy): Eukaryota > Fungi > Ascomycota > Saccharomycetes > Saccharomycodales > Saccharomycodaceae > Hanseniaspora > Hanseniaspora thailandica (nom. inval.). Next base: position 9,709 of record JAJMDF010000225.1, on the reverse strand, counting down.
AGACCATTAATGTTTTGAAGACTTTAAAATTTGATGAGCTTGAGACAAAGATTTTGAAGGATGAACACATTGAAATTAATAGAGTACAGAGTTTGATTGGTGGACAATTGAAACATGCTGTTCAACAATCATCACTTATAAGTCACATGAGAAATATCATTAAGGATGATGACATTAATATTGTAGAGTTTGGTTGTGGTAGAGCTGAATTATCTAGATATGCATCTTTAAGCTTGAAGGATGAAAAGAAAATAAAGAAATCTATTCTTATTGATAGAGGTAACAACAGAATGAAATTTGACAAGGATATCAAGCTTGAGAACGATAAGATCATATTGGAAAGATTTAAATGTGACATCAAGGATATAGACCTGTCAATAATGTTGAATGATCAAAACGATACTCTAGCCATAAGTAAACATTTATGTGGAAGTGCAACTGATCTGACTTTAAGATGTATGTCCAAGATTACAAACAAAAAAGGTACAGTTATAGCCATGTGTTGTAGACATGCATGTAACAGCAGAGACTACATCAACCCTGAATATATTAAGAAGATGATAAGTGAAAGTGAAGAGGATATTTCTTACGAAGAGTTCTTCAAATGCTTAACCAAAGTAAGCTCATATGCTACTAGTTCATACAAAGAAAGTCAAAAGAATAAAGGCGTGCACTTCACAGGGTTAAATGTCGATGAAAGAACTGAAATCGGATTGATTGCCAGAAGAGCTATTGATGAAGGTAGACTACAATGGTGTAAGAAAGATTGGAGCGAGGGTAGCAACATGATCAAATATTGTGATTACGAGACTACTCTGGAAAATGTTGCATTAATTATTCCATTCTGATTTTCGTCATTGTATTGATTAGATAGAATTATTTAGAGTTGTAGAATTGATGTTTCATAGTCATTTTTTTAAAAAAAAAAATTTTTTTTTTATTCGCTAACAGCGGATTACATCTTTCATGTTCACCATAATGGGATTTTTTTTGTTTTTTTTAAAAAATAATAATAATTTTGAAAAGTGTAAACAAAAACCTTGAACAACATATACCACACTACAAGGCACAGATGGACGGACTCAGTGATAAAGATAGAAGGAAGATGCTGAGACAAAGAAAGGCTCAGTCTATGCTTATAGACACAGTAACTCAGGAACCGTCACAAGCATACAAAGCAGAATTCAACGAATCATTACAAGAAAATAAGCTTATCATTCCTAAAAGACAGCTCTCACAGAATAGAAATTCTCTGCTGAATGTGTCAACAGAATACAAACAAAGATCAAGATCAAAAAACTTAGAAATGAACAAAGATGAAACTGTAAATAACAAAAGAATAATTACTCCAGAAATGGAGAGAAATGCGGATAATATAAAGCTGTTGTTATTAGGAGACAGCAATGTTGGAAAGACAGCGATAATTCTTCGATACTGTAATGAGTTGAAGACAACCACCAAAGAGGAGCATTTGATGAAAACTGAAGACAAATTATTTGGAGGACAAAGTGATCATAAGAGTCAAGTGAAATCCATTAAAAACAGAAAAGAAAAGGCATATTCCTTGTCCGATTATGAAAAGTTAATAAGCAGTCCCATGAATAATGACATGAATGATCTAGAAATTAATACGGGGTCTGCTATAGGTATAGACATCAAAACTCAGATGATCAACTTAGACAACAGATTCTTCAAAATAATCATGTGGGATACAGCTGGCCAAGAAAGATTTAGAAAGTCGTTGAATCCATTGATGTATAAGAAAACACATGGTTTAATATTGGTTTATGACATAAGTAATTTAAAATCTTTTGAATCTTTGTGGGATTACTGGATATTAGAATGGCTGAATAACAACACTAAGAAAAGCAAGATATACCTGATAGGAAACAAGACAGATTTGTACAAGAAGAGAGAAGTTACTCATGAACATGTACTAAAGTTGATGTTCAAATTGGAAGCAGAATATGGAAATGTCATTAGTATAGGAGGCAATTACGAGGTGAGCTGTAAAGTTCAAGGTAAAAACTCAAGTGGGGTTGAAGTGGCATTTGAAAGAATCATTCAAGATCTGGTGAGTAGAGGCTACTACGACAAGATAGACGATGAAGAAGATGTTGAAGTGATAGATATTAAGAAGAAGGATAGTGATGCAACATGTTGTTAGAGAGAGAAGAGACATCGCTACCATGTAACAATATACGTATATATTACCCGAATATACCCAAACTTCCTAAACAGGAAATGTGAACTATATTTTTTTGGAGAAAAAAATTTCTTTTTTTTTTTTTTTTTGGTGACGTTTAAAGGTGTTGTGTGTGGGTTTTTGTCAACTTTTAAACACCTCTAAAAAAAGATGGATCAACAACAAAAACCAATATAAAAGATTACACTTTAAAACAAAGACCATTATAATACTTGTTTACTTATTCATACTTTGAGGAATAACTGCTGCTAACATAAATTATACATCTTTTTTTTCAATACAAACCTACCTACAAGAATTACTGTGAATTTTCATTTTCTTTTCAAAAAAACAAAACAGAAAATTTATCCCCCCCAAAATAACATAATTCTTTTGTAAAACTGTATAAGTGAGTTTTTATTATTACTATTTTTAATATCACTTTTTTTTATTAACCAAGTTTGTTCACTTTCTAACATCGTTTTAGATCAAGTTAATTCAATAACTTCTGAATAACCACCACAAATAAAAAACATATATTCTAAATATACATTTTTTATATATTTAATATAAAAAAAGTCAAGTACAACAAACCAATAAGTAAAAGTAAGCATATAAAAAAACAAAATGAGTTTTTCAGACGATGAATTCGAGGATATCTATGGTGATGCTCCAAAGCCAGTTGAAAGTGTTCCAATCCCAACTCAACCACAACCGGAAACTACTGAACAACCTGAAGTAAAGGAAACTTCTGCTCCGACTCCATCCGAACCTACAGAAACTAAAGATACCACTTCTGAACCAAAGGAATCTGTTGAAGCCATTCCCGAATTAAAACACGATATTGGTACCATTCCTGAAATTAAGCAAGATATCACTGCTGCTCCGGAAACCAATCAAAGAATTGATAACGCTCCAATCAAGGCTGATTTATCTTCTGAAATCAAGAAGATGTTTGTTGGTGGTTTGAATTGGGATACTACTGAAGATGACTTCCGTGACTACTTCTTAAAGTATGGTCCTGTTGAAAGTGTATCCATTAGAAAAGACAGAGAAGGTAAATCCAAGGGTTACGGTTTTGTTGATTTCGAAAATGCCAGCTCTGTTGAAAAAGTTTTATCCACTAGACATATATTAGATGGTAAAGTTATTGATCCAAAGAGAGCCATTCCAAAAACTGAACAAGATAAGGTTGGTAAAATTTTTGTTGGTGGTTTACCTGCTGAAATCAAGCCTAAAGGGTTCAAGGAATTCTTCTCTCAATTTGGTAATGTATTAGATGCCCAATTAATGATTAACAAGAACACTGGTATGTGTAGAGGTTTTGGTTTTATTACATACGACTCTCCACTAGTCATTGAACCATTAGTAGCTAAGCAATTCATCGACTACAACGGTAGAGATGTTGAAATCAAGAGAGCTGAACAAAAGGCTTCTTTAGCTACTCCTGCAAGAGGCAGAAACAATCAATATAACAACAACATGCCACAAATGGACCCGCAACAAATGCAGCAATACTGGGCTATGATGCAAGAAAACTATAGACAAATGGCCGAACAACAAGGTATGGATGTCAACCAAGTCATGCAACAAAGTCAACAACAAATGATGATGATGATGAATATGCAACAAGCTCCAGGAATGATGGGTAGTACTGATAACAACGATAACAATGCTAATATTCCAGTCATTGGTGACCAACAAGATTACGGTAGCAACAACAGTTATGGTAACAACAATTACAACAACAATAACTATGGTAATAACTACGGTAACAATAATAGATTCGATGACCAAAGAGGTGGATTCAGAGAAAGAGGTAACTTCAGAGGTGGAAGAGGTGGTTTCAGAGGCGGTAGAGGTGGTAGAGGTGGCTTCAGAGGTGGTAGAGGCGGTTACAGAAACAATGGCCAAGGTAATTACCATCCATACAGAAGTTAATTGTATTAAAATTGAATCACTGTTATATATATTAGAGTAAGAATTGACTTTTAAAAAATCAAGAATTGACGTGAAATATACGGCTGATTAAGCAGATAATGCAGCATACAACTCGGGGAGAAAAAGGGATCTGCATCCTATTAATTAAAAATGAAAAGTTTTTAAAAAAAATGAAGTAAAAAATTTAAAAATGTTCTTAAATGATAACCTAGTAATAATTATTTTGTTGTTTGTTTGGGGGGGTTTTTTTTGGTTTGTTTTTATTATAAATGATAAAGTTATATAATTTTATAACAAAAACTACGTATTAGATGGAAAAATGAAAGTTAAATTGAGTTAAAGCAATATAATTTATTCTTCGTCTTCAACGATTTGACCGGCAATTCTATCTAAATCTCTGAAACCGTTTTCAGAAATTCTTCTACCACCGTTTGGAGCCTTTTCTAAAACACCAATCTTTTCTAAAGATTGTAAGACTCTTCTGTTGATAGAACCGGAAGCATCAACGTGCTTGTTTGGTCTAACACCTCTGTTCTTGGCACCACCGTATAACTTGTTTAAAGCACCGACACCGACGTGCTTTCTCAAGTAGATGTGTCTAGCAACGGAAGCGGCTCTCTTGTAGAACCAACCTTCAGCATCTTGTGGAGGCATTTCGTTACCGGCAGAAGTCTTGACAATGTCGACGTAGTGAGGAACTTCTAACTTACCTTGCTTTTGCAAGAAAACGGCGTAAGCGTTGATGAATTCTTGAGCTGGAACGTTTCTGTTTAATTAATATTATGATTGAATAAAGATTTTAATTGATTAAAAATTATGGGTGCATATACAAACTATAACAACAAGGCATCAGAGAAAACATCAATTAAGAAGTCCCATCAGCTCAATATTGTTAAATAGAGAGGATATTTTTTTAAATCAAAAAAATAATACTAGTTAGTAAAAAAAAAATTTTAAGTTCTTTGAATTTTCTAGATTTTATATTTTCTATGAGGAAAATGGTCTCAAAACTGTTTAATATCATTATAAGGCATGACATTGGACAAGAGTTAAACTTGAAACCATTCAAAGACAAATAAAATATAAACCATAAACAACATGGTTTCATTAGCAGCATTTCAAAATTATTGCTTAAGAGAAATAAGAATAGAATAATACTAACACAATGAATACATTATTTCAGTTTCTACTTTGTCATATCAACCTTGCTTAATTCACTAAATGGACTAAGCATTGTACAATGACCATATCAACATAAAAATAATAAACGTTTCACCATTCCATAGTAATATAAAATCTATGTAATTTCTTTCAAAATAACTTTTATCCATTGTTTCTAGTAATAACGAGCTACATACCTAACGGAATAACCTGGCATTGCCTCTATAAATTTACTATGGTTTTTTTATAATATTTCTTTAATAATTAATGTAAGAATATTGATAGTTTAATGATTATACTTATATAACGGAAGTATGAACAATACAACTTAAGTGTAGTTTTTTTTGAACTAGCAAAAGAGAGTCGACGAGGGAGAAAAAAAAGAAATCGAAGAAAAATTAAAAAAATAAAAATTTTTCAAAAAAAATGCCAATTATTTCCTATTTGGGATACCTCTGACTATAAAGAAAAAAAATTATGTTACAAAAAAATAATAGCCGCACCAAACTCGTAAAACATGGTAGCGACATCATCACCACGGATTTAATTAATATTAACATCTTCTTATTCGTAATCCTAGTTTAGTCTCAAGACTAATCGTTATATGTATCTTATATATATTCCTCCGGTTTAATATATAAAGCTAGTAATTAATAGAATGTAAGAATGTGTTAATGGTATGCAACATATATAAAAAAATTAATTTTGATTTGCCACATAGACATCTTTCTTTATTCTATTAAAATAGGTTTTAATTGTAAGTTTCTCTTATTTTAAAAACATGTTAAAGAAATAAATTAAAACATTAACATGCTTGTAACTTATTAACTTTGTTGTATAATATTTTTCAAATGCAAGTTGCTTAGACCTTGAAACCTCTGGAGTGTCTCTTACCTCTGGCTCTTTCGAACTTTCTACCCTTAGACATGATTCTTGGGGCCTTGTTCTTGTGTGGACCCATACCGAAGTGTCTAACAGCTTCTCTAGCTAATCTTGGACCTCTGACGATCAAAGTGTTTTGACCCTTTGGAGCTCTTAAAGCTAATTGATCTAAAGTGATGGCTTCACCACCGTTCTTTAAGATCTTAGCTCTGGCACCAGCAGTGAATCTCAAAGCGGCAACAGTGGTCTTTGGGAATTCGAAGATTCTGTCATCATCAGTAACGGTACCGACAACAACGATGGTCTTTTCAGCAGCACCCTTTTGCTTTAAAGCCTTGGCGATTCTGGAAACAGAAACTGGTGGTCTGTTGATCTTGGATAAGAATAAAGCTCTTAAGATAACCTTGTTGAATGGAGCGTCAGTTCTTCCTGTTTATGAATGTTAATTGATTTAAAAAATGATAAGTTGAGTTGTTAGTAAATTAGATTATTCTTTTTTTTCCAAATTGATTGACTCAAAGATAGAAAATAAGAAGTAATTGCCCGTACCCAATTGAATATAATGTGCTCTGTAATTTATTATATTGTTGATTCATTCTCATAGTATGTTTTATTGTTAAAACAATAAAGATACTAATAACAATAAGTCATAACATAACAACCCATTGAAAACTGTAATTATTTTCATAGTATTTGTACCATGTACTAATTCTGTATGATCCGATTCCAATTCAAATGTTCAACTAAAAGTAGAACAAGTTTCCAAAAATAATATAAACAGAAAGAAGTATGTTTCTTTTTGATTTAATTATTAATTCATATGATTTGTAACAGTTTTTTCCGAATATATGCATAATAACACAGTTTTCATTGATTTATTAGTTATGAACAAATTATCATTTCGTTTCCAAATAGAAGAATGAACAAACAAAAAAACTACAGAATTCACATCATATCATTTAAAGTTTATATTATTAATATCAATGCATCAACTGAAACATCAACAATAATAATATAAACCAAAAACAAAATGATAAAAGAATCAAGTTTATGTTCGTTTTGTTTCCTCTTTCAATAAAGAAAGTTAATTTTTCTAATTATGTTCGTCTAACCACTCTATGAATAACCATATATTACACATATAAAAAAGAAAGTATATTCTGCTCAAAAAGGTCGATAATTATGTTTTGAATCCTGACCAACTAGTGGTTAGAAGACAACTAAACATGTTGGCCACCCCATGGGCCGCATATCATATAGAACTAACTATTGATATACTCGCAGAAATTTAAACAAACATTTAGCTAAAACAGGCATGATTTTGCTAGAAGCAAATGCAACTAACCATGTCTAGATGGGAGAATTACCTCTCATTTAAATTTGGTTATTCCATTTATCATAGCCGAAAATGTGTTCATCCTTTTTATATGTTAAATATAAGTGATAAGATAATTGGATAATGGTATCCAACATCTTTGTAGACCTTTTGTAAAATATAAGCAAAATATAGTAATCTTTTAATGGAATAGTTGCTATAATCAATTATAAAAATAATTCATTAAACAAAAAGAACATACTTCACTGACCATGAAGATCAATTATCTGTTCATGTTATTCTCAAAAAAACTATTAAATGAAATGGAATTATCAAACAGAAATTAAGAAAGTACTTTATTCACTAGGAATGGCAATTCTTTCTAAATTTTCGTTCTGTCAATTTATTTCATAGTTTTTTATAAATAATGAAGCAAAAATAACTTATGAAGTATATTCCCATTCAATATTTCATTAACTATATTGTTTTTTTTGAATACATACTGGCTAAGAAAGCGTATAACTTGACTAACATCTTTAAGTAGACGTTGTCAGACTTTGGAGCGGTTCTGTGACCGGATCTCTTGTGTTGCTTAGTAGTGTGATCGATACCCATTTTAATGTATTATAACTAGATTGAACTTGGTTTTTATTATAATTCTATCTTTCTCTTCTGTTAGTTATGATTGTTTAAGTACATTTATAAAGTTCAACAATACGACTTAATGAAAAAAAAGAAAGTTGAGTATAGCATAGTTGGGAAAAGTTAAAAACGGCTCGTGGCAATTTTTGGAAAAAAGAAAATTGTGTTCATTTTTTTCGAAAAAGCTCAAAGTAGAAATTTTTACAAACAAAATTACCTAAATAGGAAAATAGTGTTTTTTTATTTAAAAAAATGCAAAAATTTACTTTTTTTGTTACAAAAAAAAAATTCATTTTACAAAAAAATGTCGGACTTAACACCGTGTTTAATCAATTCCATTTTTTGGTTATCTAAAAACCTAGCTATAAATCATGAGCTATATAAATCAATTATTTCTTCTTTTTTAGCTTCTTCTTTATTGTTTTCTTCTATTTCAAAGGCATATGTTGCAAATGACAACAATGAAGCAGTCACCAATATTGCTGACAAGCAGATGAACAAATACTTGTTACCTTTGCTAGTTTGCATTTCCAATACTTTAAATACTGGCAAACATCCAAAACTTTGAACCATGTATAAGAATGAAAACTTTTTGTCAAATTGTGATGCCTTAACTTTCAAATTGACACTTATTGAATTCAATGTGCATAATCCGCTGAATAAAAATCCTTGTAGAATTACAGCTATTATTAGTTTTAATGATTCTCCTTCAAATCCAGGTACCCACATCAAAATAGTTACAATGCCAACAGCAACTAATACTACTCCTTGTAAAAGGTTTGCGTTTAATCCAACGTCTGTCAATATTCCAAACACTATGGCACCAAATATGTTTGCAAAATTCATTGCAGCATAGTAATCATCCATCATATTATATTTTATTCCATAAGACAAAAAGGTTATTTCGTTATTGAGTCTAACAAAGCTTGTTGTATTTTCCAAGACAAGGGTAGTAATAATAATGAGTATGAATGACATTTGTTTTATTTTAATTGAACATGATGTTTGATCTTCATCACATGTCAACTCATTTTTTCTTTCTATAAGACTTTCTTTAAGCAAGTAATCATAATTATCAACACAACAAAAGCTAGCAATGAAAAATATTATTGATGATAAAACAACCAAATAAGTGAATCCAACTTTTAAATTAAAAGCAAAGACAAAATAATGAAAGGTGTGTGGTACAATTAATGAACCCATTCCGGCTCCAACCCAAAGCATGCTTTGAGCTAAACAAATATGTTTATCAAACCATGTATTTAATGTTCTAGTTGTTGGTAATATCATCATTGATGTGCCTATACCCATAATCACCATGCTAGCAATATTGGCGTAGTAGTCATAAGTCCATAAAGATAATATACCCATTCCAATAGTGAAAACACAAGAACCCAAAGAAACAGCCAAATAAGTATCGACATTTAATTTTTTGAATATCCATGTAGTTGCTGGTATTAGCAAAAATGACAAAATCAAAAAAGGTAATACAATTATGTCAGCTTCTTTTTCACCATAAATAATTGAAAACAAGGGTAACAAAATACTCAAACATCCATTCATCATACCAAACAAAACAAAGT